>JAOTAY010000009.1:20571501-20586080 GCA_025629805.1 Erythroxylum baracoense | reverse complement strand
CTCCTCTTTATTATGTGATTTTCTCTTTATTCTTAAGATCTTTTCCTTATATGATTAGTTCTATATCAAGGCTACAATGTCATAAATTATCATCAAACACTCAGTTAACTGCGGTTAGTTCTATATCAAGGCTACAAATGTCTTGAATTATCATCAAACACTCAGTTAACTATTCTCTTATTTTCATAGCTTCCTTATCTTTCATACAAATCGTCGAAATATAGGAGCTTATGATATGTATGCTCTAGCTTGAGGGTAATTGTTAGGAAAGATTTATATTAGATGTTAGGAAATATCTATATTAGGAAAAGAATGATCTCCTCTTTATTATGTGATTTTCTCTTTATTCTTAAGATCTTTTCCTTATATGATTAGTTCTATATCAAGGCTACAAATGTCTTAAATTATCATCAAACACTCAGTTAACTGCGATTAGTTCTTTATCAAGGCTACAAATGTCTTGAGTTATCATCAAACACTCAGTTAACTGTTCTCTTATTTTCATAGGTTCCTTATCTTTCATACAAATCGTCGAACATTTCACTTAAATAATATTCTCATTGTGCCAAACCTTATTGCAAATTTACTTTTTGTTGTTCAATTTTTTAAAGAAAATTCCTATTAAATTGAATTTAATCCCTCTGGTTATGTTGTGAAGGACCTTTCCACCTAGATTCCACTTTTTATGGGAAACATCCATAATAATCTCTACCCTCTCAAGGTTCTTATCAATTACATAAATCTCATGACTTTTATTGCTCAACGTACTTATTCACACCTTTGACATCAACACCTTGGTCATCTATATTCTCAAAGCTTTTTCAAATTACTTCCATCTAATTCAGTGTCTCTTACCCATCTTTATTGTAATTCATGTCTTCAAAGCAAAAGTTATTGTCTTTCTTTTCCTACATCTCCTAGAGTTTGTATTGCACGTCTTCAACTTATTCATTGCAACATTTAGGAACTATCTCCTTTGTTATCAATTTTTGGTTCAAGACATTTTATAATATTTAGTGATGATTTTATTCATTAAACCTGAATTTTTTTGCTTTAGATCATAAGTCTCAAGCACTACAAAAATTTCAAAATTTTCAAAACCACTGTTGAAAACTTATTCTCAACAAAAATCAAAATATATGATGAAGCTTTTAAACTCATCAAAGGATTATTTGCTACTTTTCTGACCACTCCAACATTTATTTTCATATTTCTTGTCCTCATATCCTACAAAAAATGGTATTGTTGAATTTCATAACTGAAATAGGAATTACTCTTATTCATAGCTCTCTTTTGAAGAGATTTTGTTATAAAACCTTTTCCACACAGTTTACGTTATAAATTTTTTATTATCATCTCCCTTGCATTTCAAATCTCCTCATAAACTATTGTTTAACTCTTCTCCCAATCTTAATCATCTTTTTGTTTTGGGTTACATATGTTATCCTTTCCTTGCTCACACTAGAACTGATAAGCTCACACCTAAATCCATCTCATGTGTGTAAAGGATATAAATGTTTTGATCCCTCCACAAATAAAATTTATCTTTCCCCACATGTTATATTTCTTGAAAACTAATTTTGTACACTCTAACCACACTCCTTTTCCTCTTCTACCACTACTCTATCTTCAATTATCAACTGCTCCTCCCCCATTATCTAGTTCTCCCATCTCACGGATCTTGACTACTGCCTCACCTATACCTCATGTACCCTCATTCCTACCTGTTCCTCTTATTCCTCAAGCATCATCTTCCACTTCTCATGCAATGGTCAATCGCACTCGAGACAACACTCGACCTTTAAAAACTTTTCCTAAACATATTACTTACAACATCAGTGTCCTTCATCTCTTAATCTAGACCCTGCTTTTTCCACTCAAAAAAATAAATTTTCTTATTAGAGACAAGCCATGCTTGATGAGTTCAAAGCTCTTCATCACAACAATACTTGGTCCCTTATTCCCCCTCCTCCAAGTGCAAATATTATTGGCTGTAAATGGGTATTCCATACAAAGCTTAATCATAATAGTTCCCTAAACTGCTATAAAGCCCACTTGGTAACTAAAGGCTATCACCAATCACCTGATCTTGATTGCATTGACACATTTAGTCCGATTGTCAAACCAACCATCATTTGTCTTATTCTTATACTTGCCTTAGCTAAAAACTAGTTCATTGAGCAACTTGATGTTAACAATGCTTTTCTTCATTGCAACTTACAATAACTTGTTTTTATGTAACAACCTCTTAGTTTTGTTGATCCTCACAATACTCATTATGTGTGTCATCTACACAAAGCTTTTTATGGTATTAAGCAAGCTATTAGAGCTTAGTTTCACCATTTAAGTCATATACTTGCTAACCTTTGGTTCACTTCCTCCAAAGCTGATACATCTTTTTTTATTCACTCCACCTTAACTCACACTACCTTTCTCCTTGTTTATGTGGATGATATCTTAGTCACTGGTTCTTCACAAAAATTTATTTAAACCATCATTAATGCTCTTCACTCTATTTTTACCATCAAAGATCTACGGCCTCTTCATTACTTTTTTTGGCTTCAAAGCCACGTTTACATCCACTAGCCTTTTTCTCAAACAATTTAAATACACTTATAGTCTTCTTCAACCCACACATCTTGACTCTTTCAAACTTATCTCCACATCCATTACCCCCTCTCTCCCACTTTATCAAAATCATTGTCTTCCTCTTTCTAATCCTACTGAATGCCATAGTACTTTGGGGCTCTTCAATACCTTTGTCTAACTAGACCTTATATCCAATTTGATGTAACAAAGTTTCACAATTCTTATACTATCCTACTGATGTTCACTGGATAGCAGTGAAACTCATTCTTTGGTATCTTCGCTCTACCTGACCCATAGCCTACATTTAACCAAACTCTTTACCTTAACCATCATTGCTTACTCAGATGCTAATTGGGCTAGGTGTCCTGACGATCATTAGTCTACATTTGACTATTGCATTTTCTTTAGCTTCTCTTTAATTTCTTGAAGTTCTAAGAGACAACTTATTGTGGCCTGATCTAGCACCGAAGCAGAATATAAGAGCATTGTTCTAGCTGTTGCTAAACTATATTGGATAAATTCTCCACTTAGTGAACTTGGATTTTCAGACATTAAACCACTTTTGTACTATGACAACATCGACATTTCTTGCTGCAGATCCTATCTCTTATGCTCGTACTAAGCATATTGAAATTTTTACCCATTTTGTTCGTGATTTATTTATGAAGAAATTTATGCTCATTCATTATATATCGACTTCTCAACAACTTGCTGACATTTTCATTAAATCATTGGCTTCTACTCCCTTTTTGTTGTTACGTTACAAGCTAAATGTTCTTTCGACCATTAGCTTATGGGGGGCTGATAACAGCACATCTTCTAAATCTCCAGTTGTAATTACATTAGATAATCTTATCCTATATTAACTTAGTTTAGATAACATCATATACAATATTATTATTTAGTTTATATTGAATTAATTACAAATTGATTCATCTTATCTTAGTTAGTGTACAAATATAGCACACATTGTACAACAATAATCATAAAAAAATCAATATAATACACTCTACTTTCAACTTCTCACTTTTGTTTTCTTCCTATCATAAGCTTTTAAAACTTGGGGAACTTTGAAAATTTTAAACAAATCTACCAACTGAAACCATCTCCACTCGCATGTAACCAATGCGTCTGGACAAGTACCGAGGTCAAATCCAAATTAAAAAAGAAAGTGTCGCTGTCGCTTAGTTTCAATTATGTTTTCCCTTGTGGTTTTTATTTTTGGTTTTTGTTTTTTAAATAAATACAAAAACATATTTGGTTGTTAATATCAATTTAATTATATTTTTATCACTGATAATAATTACATATTTAATAAAATTTAAAGACAAATTATTTTTAATTAAATTAATTTCTTTTAATATCTTATAGAATATTTATTAATAAATTATCAATAAAAATATTTTATTTTATTAAAATTTAAAATTTGAAATTTCTTTTAAATATATTTGATATATTTGGAAGAGTAACTATTAAATTAAATTAATTTAATTTAATTACAAAATTAAATTTTTCATAATTTTAATTAAATTAAATTATTCATAATAATTATTAATAATTAATTTATTAAATTCAATAATATAGATTTAGTTGTCAGTAAATTAAATTATGAAAAAAATAGAAACAAAAACAAAAACTAATTTTTATAGTTTTCATAAATTTTGAAAACAAAGCTAAACAGAAACTAAAAATTCAATCAAAAAATTTTTTTTTACTAAAATTAAAAACAAAAATAAAAACAAAAATAAAAATAAACGGGACATATATTGTGATTTAATCTTGAATATGAATTTGATTAAAATTGTCTTAGTCTGTTAATTTTGGAGGTCCTACCTAAGTCCTAAATTAATTTCTTATAATTAGTTATATTTAAAAAATTTTGTCGAATTCGATAAAATCTAAATATTTGAACATGAGTCTTTATCCGATTGAATCTGACTATTAGAACTCAATATCGATAAAATTAAATTTAACTCATTAACTTCAAATTATATTAAATTATATATGAATTAATTTATCATCATTAATTGAAATGATTCGTCAATAAAACATGATTAATATATATTAAAATTTTATATAAATATTTAATAAATTAATATTTTTATTATGTAATATTTTCATAGTTTTAGTTTAAATTAATGAGTACATTTTGAGAAATAAATAAATAATATTATATCACTAGCAAAGCAAAGTTATTACAAGGGTAGTAAATTAGTAAGGGTACCTATCGTCCATTAGCTTATGGACAGGATGATAGTTCGACTACAAAACTTTAGACAAACCAACACAGTATTGGTAAAAGAAACACTAATTCTACCCCTTCATATGTGCCATTACATCTTCATATTAGTCGTGAGTGCGTGGCCTACGTTTTTGGCTAGAATTGCAGCTCTAATCCAGTTTACTATCTTTCTAAGGACCTGATATTTCATTACCTCGTTGTGCTTATATATGCGACCGTTTCTCTCCTTCCATATCATATAGATGGTAGTACATAAACCTATGTAGCAAGACATGTTCTGTACCCATAGAAGAGTAAGTAATGAAGTGGTTCAGAGTAATCTCCCATTCGTATGTCAGATTAGTTATCTCCAACATATATTGAAGTCTGCTCCATATAAATTTGGAAAAAAACACATTCAAAAAGCAAATGAATTCGATCCTTATCAGCGTTAGGACATAATACACGCATTTTTTCGGTTGGCTGGAACGATCTACACTTAGTCCTTGAACGATTCTTGATAGCTAACCAAGAAATAACTGCTACTTTAGGATTTAGAGATTTAGACTAGATGAGTTTATAACACGGCACCTCCATTCTAACATCTCTGAAACGTCGATGATAGGTGTGGCCCTGGGAATTTAAGCTCCAACAAATATTGTCCTTCAAATCTGTATCTCCCAGTGGTGGAAGAGACTCACATAACCTGTCGAAATCTCTAAAGTTCCCATACCATACACCATCTTGAATAAGGAAAGACACTATCGCCTTAATTGGTATATGGTTCCTCAATTGCGCAAATGCCGGATTACTTATTAAGGGGCTACCTTCAAGCCAATTATCAAACCAGAAAAAGGTATTGGCTCCTCCATTAACTCTGTGCTTAATATGTGGGTATAGTGCCTGTCTAAGCTTTAATAGATGGTTGAAAATGGTAGAGAAATGGGAGGAGCGTTCTAGGTTCTAGAAACTTCTCTCCTTGAGGTAGGTTTCATGAATCCATTTAGACCACGTCGCTTCTTTATCCGAAAATAGTCACCAAATATGCTTGCTCAGTAAGACTTTTTGCATAGATGTTGAAGAAATTATACTCAGCCTCTTTGTTGTTTTAAGACAGTGATGTTGCTCCGTTTAACTTATAGCAAGCTTGTCGGTTTCTGCTTTACCTGTCCAAAGAAATGCCTTTAAGAATCGGTCCACTTCCTTCGTAAGCTTCTGAGGTATCGGAAGATGAGCAATACAGTGGAGATGAAGACTACTCAAAATAGAGATAATTAGAGTGATTCTACTAGCATACGAAAGATGCCTATTCTGCCACGAACTCACTTCAGTTTTGATTTTTTCTAGGACAGGGATACAATCAGAAATCTTCAGCCTGTGACTAGTAATATGCACCACAAGGTACCTTAAAGAAGGGGGATGGAGGCTTAGTCCTGTAGCTCTGCTAAGTTCCATAGAATTGTTAACGTCTGATGAGGTATAAAAACTACTCTTCTCCAAATTGATATTCAGTCCTAACCATTTCGAGAACATTTGCAAAGCCTTCATTAGGATATCAATTGATGCTTTATTAGTGACACAAAGCAGCAGTAGGTCATCCACAAAGATGAGGTGGGATAATTTGAGAGCAGAGCATTGATAATGATAGATAAAGTTCCCATTGGTGGCAGTAAGAGTTTAAGAGTCTAAACAAACCTTCCATGTCAACGGTGAAGAGATAAGGGGAAAATGGGTCACCTTGTCAAATTCCCTGTTCTTTTTTCAGTGGTTCAGAAGGGATCCTGTTGACCAATATACTAATTAAGGATGTCTGGACATAATCCATAATCCACCCAATAAACGTAGCAGGTAAATCAAAAGTTTCCAGACAGGTACGTAATAATTCCTAGTCTAGTGTATCATAAGCTTTGTAGAAGTCAATTTTCATTATACAGCTCTTTATTCTCTTCCCCGAAGCATAATCCTTCAACAATTCCTAGAGGAGTAGGATGTTGTCTCTTATATTTCTTCCTGGTATGAAGGCCCCTTGAGAAGCTCTTATCTTCCCTTTGATCGCCACCTTCAATCTATCAGCCACCATTTTAACAATAACTTTGTAGAAGAAATTACAACAGGAGATGGGTCGAAAATCAGTCAGCATTTGAGGATGTTTCTTCTTCGAGACTAAGCAAATGAAGGTATGGTTGGCCTCTCGAAATATTTTTGTAGTTATAAAGAATTACAAAGTTGCCTCCGTAAACAGCAGACCAGTGATTTCCCACTTAGATTGGAAGAAACATCCTGAGAATCCCAATAGTATTAATTTATGGACGATAGTTTTTCTGTCCTTACCTGTATTTGAATATTCATTATGGATTACTTTTACTACACTATGCAATTGCACATGGAAAATTTTTAGTTGGAAGTTCAAGCTAATGCCAAAGAATCAAGTAAATCAAGAAATTGCACGTATCTAAGAAACACCACATCTATGCTCTGTCCATGTCAAACTATAACCTTATCATATAACTTCACTTTATCAATTTTTTTGCATTTTGAGTAAACAATATAATCTGCTAAGAGTTTTTACCACTAAGAGGTTAGCACTAAACATGTTTTAGCAACATAATTTGATTTTTTTGAAAAATGGATAAATATAAAGTATAATGAGAAAATTGCACAAAAACAAAGTAACTTAGAAAAGATGGTTCTCAAACATGGATAAAGATACAGCACTCAGGAGTGAAAAAACATAAAATCTCATATGGAACTTTTGGTTTAAAAGAGTTAAGCTTTTGGCAAACCTACTGCGTTTCATTATAACAAATTGAAAACTATAGGATCAGTCCTTACTTTGCATATGCTAATTAATTGAATAAATTAAAGGTATATTATGTTGATGCCTTAGATAATTTTCTTTAGTTACTTATGAGATGATCTCTATTAGGCAATGTGTATCTTCCTATCTTTCATATTAGGCAATGTATATCTTCGTATCCTTAATGTATATCTAGGTGAGATATTCTAGGTAATTTCTTAGGTGATTGTTTCCTACACTCTGTGTATATATTGGCTATAATATGTGAATGAAGAAAAGGGGTTTTTTGACTCTCAAATCTTTACATGGTATCAGAGACACCTGGTGTTTAGGGGTACATAAGCAGAAAAAAACAATGAGAGGCAAAACACCGAGAGATAGAGATGACAAAGGATGAGAACAAATGAACCAAAGGACTAGTGGCAATGGTGGCAAGAAAGAGGAGCAACAACGGAAGATTAATGACCCCTCATCCCCTTATTTCTTGCACAACTCAGATATTGTCAGGCTAAATATCTATAGGATCACTCTCAAAGGTGAGTCCAATTATTGTGAATGGGCTACGACCATGAAAATGCTTTCCAGGAAAAACAAAAACTTGATTTTCTTGATGGCACGATAAAACCACCTATTGATAATAATGAAGATTTTGATGATTGGCTTAGTGTGAAATCGATGTTAGTAGGATGGATTATGACTTCGATTGATCTTGGCTTGCATTTTAATATAGCTTATATGGATAGTGTATGTGATTTATGGGATGATTTAAAATTTTGGTTTGATGTTAGAGATGCTATGCGTGTGCATGAATTAAAAGAAGCTATAGGGAATTGCAAGCAATTAAGGAAAACTGTGACTAGTTATTTTGATCGTATGAATGTCTTATGGGATGAATATGATGGCTATCATAATATACCCCAATGCATTTGTGGTGGATGTTCGTGTAACTTGGGCAAGCAATATTTGGAGAAAGTGGAAATTGAGAAAACACATGAGTTTTTGTTAGGTTTGGATGGAACATTGTTTAGGATCCTTAGAACCAATATCTTGAGTATGGAGCCACTTCCTTCACTTAGTAAGGCTTATCAAATGGTGACAAAGGAGGAATGACAAAAGAACTTGAATCGGGTACCAGAGGAAAGGGTTGAAGCTGTTGCCTTTACTGTCCAAAGGGGAAAGGGTTGTGGTGGTTCAGTGCAAGGGGGAGACAAGGAGAAGGTTGCATGCTCTTATTGTAAAAAGGATGGACATGATGTAACGAATTGCTTCAAGCTAACAGGCAAATACCCCAATTAGTGGTTCAAAAATGCATGTGGAAGGGCCAAGGTGGATGAAGTGGTACTTAGGGTTAAGGACGTGGTGGCATAGGCTCACAGCCAGCCGTGGCAAACATTGTCCAGCTCATAGATTTTTCGGTTGCATCTGCAAGCAGTAGTGGTGATGTCACAACACAATAATCGTTAGTTCCCATGCTTACCCAAGAACAGTGGAGCGCTTTCCTCACCATGATAAATCATAGTAAGCAAGCTTAAGGCTTTGAGAAATTAACAGGTATATAGACCTCCGTTGATTGGATTCTTAATACAGGGGCCTCTTTTCATATAACTGGCACGAAATCATTTCTTGTGGACTTAGCTAAATTTTCTCCTTGGCCAGTTACTTTACCTAATGGTGAAACCATGAACGCTACTTATGTTGGATGTGTTATTGTGGGTGATAATGTTTGGTTGGACAATATTCTTTATGTGCCACACCTCACCCGTAATTTGATTTCGGTTGGTTATTGATGCATGGAATTGTTATGTCATATTTACTAACAAGTTTTGTATGATATAGGATCACACTTCAAGGATGCTGATTGGAGCGGGTGAACGACGTGGTGAGGTCTACTACTTCAGTGGTGCAAGGCAAGTGCAAGTACATAGGGTGACTAGAGTAGATACCTCTGATTTGTGGCACAAGTGTCTGGGACACCCTTCTTTAAAAATTGTTTGTCTTCTTCCCAATTTAGTTAATTTTGGTGATATTCATGATCATAATAAATTTTGTGATGCTTGTATGCAGGTAAAACAAATAATGGATGTGTTTCTTGTTAGTAGTAGTCGGGCTACTGCTTTTTTTGAATTGGTACATTATGATATTTGGGGACCATATAGAACTCCCTCTTATTATGGTACACATTACTTTTTGACTATTATAGATGATTATTCTCATGGTGTTTGGATTTACTTGATGGCTAAAAAAAGTGAGGTTACACAAATTTTTAAAAATTTTGTTCAATGGCTCAGACTCAATTTAATACGCGAGTGAAAACAATTCGAAGTGACAATGGGACTAAGTTTAAACCTCTTAGGTCTTATTTTGCGAAACATGGAATTTTATTTTAAACTTCTTGTACCAATACTCTACAGCAATATGGGTAGGTTAAAAGAAAACATAGGCACATTCTAAATGTAGCTCGAGCTTTACGTTTCCAAGCTCATCTTTTGGTTAAGTTTTAGGGTGAGTGTTCTTGCGGCTAGATATTTGATTAATCGAACCCTTTTTATGGTAAATGCGGGAAAGAGTCCTTATGAAATGTTATATGGGAATCCCCCTTCGTATAGCCATCTTCGCATTTTTGGATGTTTATGTTAATGCACTTTCGCGACCAACAACAAGACAAGTTTGGTTCACGAAGTAAAAAATGCTTATTTTTTGGTTATTCTCATTCATAAAAGGGATGGAAGGTAACGCTACTTTGTATCATGAGATGTTCGATTTGATGAGAATTGTTTCCCATTTGTGCTGCTTGGGTCCACTCCCCCACCTTTTCCGTCATCTTCAGAGCTTCCACTTGAGTTCATACATCGTAATTTGGACGATGAATTGGATGAAGGTGCTACTCCTACTTCGTACATTGACAACCCTCCTGCTGCTCCATCAAATACTTCACTTGCTAATCCCACTGCTTCTTCTCGTCAACTTCAGTTCCTTCTAGTAGTAGTGACTCGTCTGTTACTATAGCTCCGCTTGAGTTATATGGTCGTGGACTTCAACAGAAGAAATCTTCAATACACTTGCGTGATTATGTTCGCACCAATTAGTACTTATTGACCTCCCTGTCTCCACCTCTTTGTCAGTATCTTCAGGTATCTTGTATCCTCTTACTTGTTATGTAAATTATGATCATTTTTTAACTACAAATCGCGCCTTTTTTGTAGCTACTTTGGCATAGGTTGAACTAAAGTCACACCGGAAGGTCATTCATGACCCTCGTTGGTGTGAGGCCATGCGTAAGGAAATTGAGACTCTTGAACAAAGTGTCACTTAGACTGTTGAGGATTTGCCACCTGGTAAGATTGCCATTAGTTGCAAATGGGTCTACAAAATTAAATATCGCTCCGATGGTACTATCGAACATCATAAGGCTCACCTGGTTATTTGTGGTAATAAGCAAATTGAGGGTATTAACTAGACTAAGACCTTTGCTCCTGTGGCCAAAATGGTAACTGTTCATACTGTCTTAGCTATTTCTACTACTCAACATTGGGAATTACATCAGATGGATGCCAATAATGCTTTTCTGTATGGTAACTTGCTGAAGAAGTATATATGCGCATGCCTCCTGGTTTTTCGGCTTCCCATCCTAACAAGGTTTGTCGTCTTCATCGATCCTTGTATGGTTTACGACAAGCATCCTAACTCTCAAGACATATAGGTTCTACCAGTCCAATGTCGACTACTCTCTTTTCACCTTGCATAAGGACTATGAATCTCTCTATGTTCTTGTTTATGTTGACGATCTTCTTATTGCAGGGAACAATGCTAATTTTATTAATCATCTCAAATCCTATCTAAATGGTTGTTTCCTATGAAAGGTCTCGGCTGGCTAAAATATTTTTCTCAGTCTTGAGGTAGCTTGCTATCCCGATGGTATTTTCCTATGTCAACGTAAATAGGGGTTGGATATTCTCTCTAAGGCCAGTTTGACAGCTGCTAAACAGACGAGCTTGCCGATGGAGCAAAATCACCGACTTGCTTTAATTGACGGACCCTTCTTGTTTGATCCAAAGGCATATCATCGTCTAGTTGGCTGCTTAATTTACTTGACCATAACACACCCCAAGCTCAGTTACTGTGTTCATATGTTGATGCAATTTATGCAACAGCTGCAGTTTGAACACTGAGAAATTGTCTTTAGTGTCCTGCACTATTTAAAGGGTAATACCGACTAAGGTATACTTTCACGTGCTGATTCAGACTTGTAGTTATTGCGAGTCTGATTAGGCTAGTTACCCTTGGAACTGTCGTTCTCTTACTAGTTATTTGTCCGGCTTGGTCAGTCTCTTGTCTCTTGGAATACTAAAAGGCAACATACTGTGTCATGCTTGTCTGCAGAAGCTGAATATCATTCCATGGACACTGTTATTTGTGAGTTGATTTGGCTTAAAAGTTTGCTACGTTCTCTTGGCATTGCACACACCCATAGCCCATGTGTTTGTTCTGTGACAAAAAAGCCGCTCTACACATTGTCTCTAATCCTATCTTCCATGATCACACTAAACATATCGAGATTGATTGCTATTTTCTTTGCAACAATATTCAAGTTGGGGTGATCTCCACTTCGCATATTCGTTATGCTCACCAACTTGTTGATATTTTCTCCAAGGCTCGTGGCTCCCAATAGTTTACGTCAGTTCTTTCCAAGTTGGGCATCCACAATCTGTATGCTCCACCTTGAGGGGGAATATTAAGCAACGTGTATCTTCGTATCTTTCATATTAAGCAATGTATACCTTTGTATCCTTAATATATATCTAGGCGAGATATTCTAAGCGATTTCTAAGGTGATTGTTTCCTACACTCTATGTATATATTGGCTGTAATACGTGAATGAAGAAAATGGTTTTTTGACTCTGAAATCTTTACAATCTCCCTTGTATCTATCTCTATTATAAATTCGTTTTTATGTGTTCCTACTTCTAGAGTTCTAGCTGACTATAAGCAGTGAATTTTAGACTACATATTTCATTAAAGGGGTTTTAACCTCTCCTCAAACTATTTATGCATGGGAAACTTTCTTGTCCAAGAAAAATATCTAACTTAACAACTTCCCTTGTTGTTAAATAACTAGGTATACCAATATCAAGTATTAATACATGACTTATAAATTATGTTATACCGAATAAATGTGAGGCAGTAATATAGTTAATTTATTGTGAAGCAGGTTCTCATCCAAATTCAACACTTCAGCATCTCTCAAATTTCTCCGAGTATATTGATGTCAGAGTATATTAGAAGGTCTAGAGGTAATATATTGTTTGTCCAAAACCTTAACAATATGCCATTCATTTAACGCTTAAAAAAATATATCCCTGACTTCTAGAGAAAGAACAATTAATAAAGATGCCACTGGCGGTAATTGCAAAACAATAAATATTTTCAACACAAATTCTTTGTGGGAGTTTTATTATATGCATAATATATATGTAGTCTTATATATGATTCATATACACTAGTGAATTTTAGAATATAATAACTAATTGGAGTACTTTGTCATAAGTTTTTGGGTGTCAAACTATATTAATTCGATTGCACTGCAATGATTAAAAGGCACTACCTTCATAAATGTGCTTGAATCAACCATTTAACCTACTTAAAGTAGATGAACCGATGAAAACTGTAAAGGGTTACGCTAAATGAAGTTTCAGCGGGTGATATTAACACTCTTTACTGTTTACATGCATGCTTGCTGTTTTCCCATAAAACTGTCTTCAAAGGAAACTACGTACCTCGCAGTCTTACTTAATGGTGTGCCTATTTTTCGTGGAAGAAGGCAACTTCTTTACTAGGGCCAAGACTCAACAGCGCATGCAAAGAAAATGTTTTGGTCCTGCAACCGATGAGCGTAATAACGATATTCATTTTACCGTGGAAAGAAACAAATTCGAGTTTCTGCCGAGAACCAACAGTGATTGTGCTTGCACATATTGTTGGACTATGCTTGCAGGTATGTTCAATCTACAATTGTTGCAGATTCATAAGCTTTTAAAACTTGGGAAACTATGAAAATTTTAAAGAAAGCTACCAAACTTAAAAGAACGTCTCCTTCCAACAAAGTTCTTTAACACCAAACCACTATACCAACCGAAACTGTCCCCACTAAAATGCAAACAGTGCGTCGGGACATCCAATCCAACTTTTAAAAAATTAAACTGAAATTAATTTTGAATTTGAATTTGATTAAAATTGTCTTTATCTATTAATTTTAGAGGTCTGTCGTAAGTCTTTTATTAGTTTTTTATAATTAGTTATATTCAAAAAAATTAAATCTGACTATCAGAAGTCAAATTTGACAAAATTAAATTTGACTCATTAAATTAGATTAAATTATATTTGAATTAATTTATTGTCTTTAATTGAAATGATCAGTTAATAATACAAGATTAATATAAATTAGTATTTATTAAATTAATAACTTTTTATGATATAATATTTTATAGTTTCAATTTAAATTGATGAGATATTTTTATTAATTGGATAAAATTTAGATCCCAATAGTATTAATTTATAGATGATAGTTTTCCTGTACTATCCTATATTTGAACATCCATTCTGGATTACTTCTACCGCACCTTGCAATTGCACGCTGAAAAAATTGCACGGATCCAAGAAATACAACATCTATGATTTGTCCATGTCAAACTATAACCTATATTATATAACTTCAGTTCATCATTTTTTTGCATTTTGAGTAAACAGTATATTCCCAACAGTCTTAACTCTAATTTGAGTCTAATGTCAAATTGCCATAGAATTGGAAAAACGTAATTTAAGCTGCTAAGAGTTTTTAGCACTAAGAAACCCATGAGATTAGCACTAAATTGGGATATCAACTCTACCAATATCAACCACTAATATGTGACTTCTTTTTTTTCAAAAGCTAATTGATTTCATTAATAAATGGTTATTTACAAACCAAGTATGCAA
>JAOTAY010000009.1:20557743-20570827 GCA_025629805.1 Erythroxylum baracoense | reverse complement strand
TGCATATATTTTAATTTTAGTTATAATGATAATTAATTAATTTAAAAATATAATGTATTATATTATAATTATTACACGTAAGAGTATAATAAAAAAATAGAAACAAGATGATAAAATCAAACATGTTTTTGTTTTTAGTTTTTTATTACAAATTTTAACCAAATAAGTTTTTGTTTACAGTTTTTATATTACAAATCACAACCAAACATGTTTTCATTTTTTTAAGGAAAAAACAGAAACCGAAAATAGAAAACAAACTAAAAACAATAACAGAAAAATAGAAGTGGAACCAAACAGTCCCTTGACATCTCTCACATTTTTTCTCTTCCTTAGAAGGTCCAAAGGTAATCAATTGCTTCTCGAAAACCTTACCATACCATAACTTATCCGTGACAATTTTTTCAGAAGATATGATTATGTACTCAATTGTATTCGTATATATAAAAAGAGAGATTTATGATCTAACATATAGGAAATCAACCCTTTTTAGGTCTAAATTCAATCAAATATTTTCTTTCATATTAAAATGCACTTTATTTCCTGATAGAAAAAGAATAGACAATGAAATTGATTTGATAAGAATTTCTGGTATATTTTGCACTCAATCAACTTTTAACTTTTTGAAAATTAACATAGAAATTAATAAACATTATTACCATTTAGTATAAAATTGAATATGTTAAAATCAATTTGTAAATATTTATTAACAATAAAATTTAATTTTTTAATATTTGCAGCTTAAGATTTTATCATTAGAAACTAAAAATTATATTTTTTCATTCTTTTTGCTTTTTAAAAATTTTTGAAAATTTGTATTTCACCTCGAGTGTAATTTACGTCACAGTTTTGGATCCCACGTTTGCCTAGACGGTAATAAACTAATAATCCCGTGCTTGAGTGCACACACACTCATTTTTTTGAACCTTTCCGTGATCAATCTTAGGCTTTCAGCCCTGTTTCCGATAGACCGCCGGTTCTAGGATTAGGGTTCAGCTGATGGGAGAGAATCATCAGTACCAGTATTACCACAACGGCCACCAACCGCCGAACTACCACCACCAGCACTACCCATATCATCAAGACAACTTTGTCGACCAGAATCAGGAGTACCACCAATTCAACAACAACAACAACAACCGTGATTACTATTCCAATTATGACTCTAGTTGCCAGATGAGTGGTCCGCCGGTTGAGTTACATGGCAGTGGCGGAGGAGGATTCCGGTTCAACGGCCGAAAAAGAGGACGGTATCGTGGAGCTTCTCCGGGTAACCGACCCATTTATCACCTCTCTATTGTAAATGCGTATTATTGATTCTAAGTTGCATGGTGTGATATGTTCTTTTGGGTTGTTAAATGTTCCTTATCGTGAAACGGAGTTTTAACAATATTCTGTTGTTTTCTGTAACTTGATGTTTGCTGCATTTTTTGCTTCTTTTATGCCAGTGAATTTATGAATTTTGCTTTGGTTTCTCCTTCCGTGCTTTTTAGGTCGCAACGATGGCGGCTGTAATGCGAAACTTTATGTTGCACCAGTTCCACGGACAGCAACTGAAGTAGAAGTTAGTTTTTCATTTTATTTGATACATCTGTTTTCTTCCTTTCTTTTTTTTTTCAAATATCAAGCAAAAACTGAGTATAAGGATGACTTTTAAATGCTTGCCAATTTTCAAACTTTTGATTATAACTTTTCATCTAGATCCGCACATTATTTGAAGGGCACGGTAGTGTTGTTGAGGTCATTATACCATGGGATAAGTGGATTAGCCCTGATCAAGGTACTTGAATTGATAATAGATTACTGCTTGTCTTTACTGGAGTATCTATCATAGTGATCATTTCAGAATCAATCCAATCGACTATTGAAATATTCTGTTGATTGTTGTGATGACTATAGCCTAGCACTTCTCCCAACGTGGAAGCTTGATTAATCTGTCCATTTTATTATTCCCCAGTTGCATGATGGTATTGTTTGCCTTTAACTCATCACAAGAGACATACTCTTAGAAATGAATGTTAGTATGAATTTCTTTATCGAAATTTGGTATAGCTAACTAGATTGTAACATTTGTTCCCTTCTAGTGATGTGTGTTTTCCTTAATCTTCACATCTTTAACATTTGGTATATTCTTCCCCTTGTTATGTACCCAGTAAAAACTAACTTTTGATGCCTTGTTGATGGAACATATCTGTGGGAGATCATTTAAAGTTGTAGGTGTACTCATGCAGGATTTTGTTTTGTTAAATATTTGACACTAGAGGAAGCTGACAGGGCTATTAAGGCTTTAGATAGCCAGTACATTTTTCCTGGGGTAAGTAAATTAGCTGTTAGTTCTGTCAAGAACTTATGCTTTTAAGTTGTTCATTGATTGAAGATTGGTTTCAATTCAGCTAGCAGCTCCAATCAAAGTGAGGTATGCTGATGGTGAACGGGAGCGTCATGGTAAGGGAAGGGAATAGCTACATGGGCTGTGTGCTTTCCCATTGTACTTGGTATTAATTTCCATGCTTGCATTTAAATGTCAGTCGCACAATTAAGCATACCAATGAGCTTATTCATTGACTTTATACTGCTAATATTTTTCTTTACTCTCTTCTTATTTTTTTCTGCTGGAAACCCTATTACGTCTACTTCTGTATTTATTCCTTATATTGTTATTTGGTAGGTGCATTTGTGGACAAACTCTATGTTGGTTGTGTGAACAAACAAGCTTCAAAAGAGGATATTGAGGAAGTATGAGCCATCACTTCTTTCATTTTATTTTTTTTCTTGAATAATGGGAACATATTAGCTGATCATTCGTGTTCAAGTCTAGGCCCTCCTTGTGAATGGTTCAACATGGATCTAATTGAAGAATATGTGTGTGCCTGTGAGTGCACGCAATGGCAAGTGAGGAATGACTGTCCATTATTATTTAATAAATTAAGTAATCTTCCATGTGGGATTAACTGATTCCAGAGTTGAAGAATGCAAACATTGCAATTACATTTACATCACATCGTCTTGCTTATGGAAAACACATTTGCAAATTGCTCGAGTGTCTATATTTGGTACTAGTTGTAATCTTCATTTGTTGTCATTGGAAATAACTTAGTGGAACTTTACTCTTATGCTATGTTTCTATGATGAATGCAATTGGTTTAATGTAAATCCTTTGTGTGTTAGATATTCTCTCCTTTCGGAATTGTTGAAGATGTATATATTGCACGTGATGAGCTGAAGCAAAGTCGTGGTGGGTACTGTGTCCAACTGTTGTTTCTTTTGAATTGTCTCTCCTTTGTTTTAAATACTTTGGTGATAACATATAGGAAGCTGATTTTTTCTGTGATGTGCTCTAAGGTGTGCTCCCTTAAGCAAGGATCAGCAGGGGCTTTTTTGATAGGCCACATAGTATCTTAGTTGCGAATTCTGGGACTTTTTGCCACTCCCTTAATGCTTTTATCTATTTTCCCTTGTTGATGATATCTCTCATGTTTTCCTAGATTCTCTGCTGCAAACAGTTTGTCTCAGTACTAGTTGCTCTTGATTGGGTATTTACATTTGGAGGTCTCAAGAAATGCATGCCTATGTTGGCTATAATTTTGTTGTTTCTGATATGATAACCAATTTTTTCTGAAGGATGTGCGTTCATTAAGTTTTCTCGCAGAGATATGGCCGTTGCTGCAATTAGAGCACTAAATGGAAGTTTCACAATGAGAGTTAAGTATGGGAATTGTCTTGTTCTCAATTGTTACAACCCTTCTGGTGTTTATTAGGCTATTAACATATTCTCCTGGTAACTTTTAGGGTTGTGATCTGCCATTGATTGTACGTTTTGCGGATCCCAAAAAGTCAAGGGCTGGAGAAATAAGGTTTACATCTTCCATATTAAGTTCTATATTCAATTTTCAAATTTGTTACATTTTCTTGATGTTAACACAAGGAATGGCCAACTAAACTGAGGATCCGAATCTTTATTTTGCTTTGATTAGGTTGCATGAATCAATGGAAATTTCCCTGACTTCCTCTTCTATTCAAACTCTGAATAATCTGTCTTTTTCTAGGGGAAATTGTCCAATTGGTGCTTCAAATTTTGGTTCGTGCTCTCAAGAACCAGTCATTAGGTACAACACGTGGCTTCAGTTTCTCCTTCCTTTGTGCTGAATAAGTTCTCCTGAGTTGAATTGTTGCAGGTCAGTAGCCAATTTCGGTGATTCTATGGGAGGACATGCTGTATATCCTATCCCAGCAGCTTCAACATACTATCACGCACAACCTGTTTCCTACATGGCAAAACAGGAGAATTTAGCTCATCATATCATGGAACAACCACAACCTCCTCTTCAGCAATCACAGTCTGATTTGTGTCAGATGCCACAACCACGTCAACAAACTCCTCAGAAATCTTTTTTGTCATCACAACAAACGCAACCACATCAACAGACTCCTCAGAAATCTTTTATGTCATCTCAACAAACGGATACTGAAATGCAGAATGTAGAGCAACTGCAGAATGCAGAGACTTACACAAAGGTGATAATTGTGAATGTTTAACCGAATGATTTATCTAAATTAAGTTGGTTTTGGGTCAGGTGTTGTATTCCTGTTCAGATATGTGTTTTGATCTATTAGTCACACATCTTGCATCATTTTTTTTGTAAATTTTATGTACCGTAACTGAAATTTGTTATGCCTTGTGAGATGCACTTACTGCAACTTCGTGTTGGTTATATCCATATGCATCATGTGTACACCAGAAAAATTTGCAAATTTGTCTTATCAATTAAGTCCATTATTTGCCGACTGCCATGTTGAAAAGAGTGATTCTCTTGTTTGTTCAATACTTGATACCTTTAATCTCATGCGTAATGTGGAGAAATTCCAAGATATTTCCATTATGAATTATATGGCATTTCTTGATTCTCTAACAAACTAAATGTGATGAGTGATACTAACCTGCAGTTTCCAAGTACTGAAAGCAATCCGCAGACTGCTCTGAATCCTACCGAGCCTGCTGCAACTTCAAGTCCAAAGATAGTGGACTCCCCAGAATGTGCTTGGAGTGAGCATGCATGCCCCGATGGTTACAAGTACTACTACAACTGTGTCACTTGTGAAAGTAGTGTAAGCTATCAACCTCTACTTCGTTGCATCCTGCTATTTAACTTTCAACTGTTTGACAAGTTGCACCTTATTTGGATGGTTCCCGGTGATGGCAATTATGTATTTCCTCTTTGACACTTTCTAAGTAGTATCATGTTAGATTCTCAGGGTGAAAGTTACTTGTGGAATATATTATTACTAAGCCCATCTGGTTATTGACCTGTAGTGGGAGAAGCCCGAGGAGTTTGCCTTGTTTCAGCAGCGCATGCAGAAGCACGCAAAGATGCAAACGCCTGATCAGCAACCGTTTTCATTGCCTAAAAATTTCTCAGCCGTAGAAGTTGATCAGTTACAGAAGGTGCAGGTTTCTTAATCATGAACTTTTAAGAATATGCCGGCTGAACTTTAGGATAATTTTGTAGATAGCTTTTAACATCGCCGGGAATGCCTTTCCTGTTATTTTGTACAATGTGGATATGATGCCCGTGGCTAGCACTTCTAATTTAAGGATTGGTTGGAGTTACGCTAGTTGCTTTTATTGATTAGGGTTCTTATCAGCTGTTAAATAGCATATAGATATACGTGCTCATAGACCAAGCAAGTGCTGTCTGCAGGATCCTGACCTTATGCAAATACAATGAGAAACCAGCCCAGTTGTTGATCACACCTGTGTATAAAAAGGTTCACCATGCTCAATTGCTGCTTACTTGATCTATAGCATGATAGGAGTATGTAATTTTCGTTTGGTTGCCTTGAGAGGAATTAATGTAATTATTGACGAACTTCTGAAGCATCTGATACATCTTGAAAGAATAATGCGCCTAAAAAACAAATATATATGTATTACTTCTTAATGCTTCCAAAAGAAAACACTTTGGATACAAGTTCGTGCCTCAATTTCACAAAAAAGACAACTCGGGTGATCAGGTTAAAGAGAACTGAGAACAATACGCACTAGCCCCTAACTGAAGTACTTTTTTGGGCCGAATTATTAAATGGAGAAACCAAGTAGGAGCCTTAAAATGATCCAAGGTTTCTTTTTCCAAACTTTTATTTAATTCTCCACCCTTTCGTGGAATCTAGGTATCACACTCAATTCTGATGCCATTTAAACATCTCTCCATAAACAGTACACAAACTACTCGAAAAGGATGCTGTAAATCAGTTTTCATTACCTTAGGTCATAGCTACGTACAAGATCGAAAACATTTTGCCATTATCAAACTCCACATTTCCTAGGAAGCGTTTTGTGGATTCCTAGACAAGGTGAAAACTAGACTAGGCTCTCCCTCTATTAAATGACCAACTGAAGGAAACCCCAAAAACAAATGCACATTCCTTCTTCACCAAAAACAAATGGTACCAGACAAAAAGATAGGGCCACAAGCATTTAAGGCGTGAAAACCCAATATCTAAATCATCTTATCCTCTACTTCAACAAAAACATGCATTTAAAAAATAATACGAAGAAGAAGACGAAGAAGAAGAAGAAGGCCTGATACGAGTACATATAAACTTAACTATACTATAGAAGTCAGCTCCAGACACGAAGAAGAACCCATGTAACAATGGTCTAATCCGGGTTTCTGTCTGAGCGAGTAGGGTTCTGAGTTTATCACCCATCAGCAAGGTGATTACATATACTGATAATATAATGAAATGTCTTTCATCTACAAGTCAGTGTGAGGAAGCTACAAAAGAAGTAATTTGAAGCTCTCAATTACTCTTCCTTTATCATACGAGAAGGGACAATGTCTTGAAGAAGACCATTATCCTTGGCCAAAGCAGACCCTAGTGCATTGCAAAAGCGCCTCTCACCCAATGAACTAACAATAGAAGAAGTCCCATTATAACCAAAACCCAAATGAGGGAGACTATTACCGTATGATTGCTGGTGCTGTTGATAGAGCGAGAAATTGCTTCTTTGCACTGGCGTAGCAAAAGGAGTTGTGGAGAAACCAGACTCTGGTGCTGCTCCGATAAAACTTGGGCGAGGCATGACTGGACTTGGATGAGTGTGTTGGCCCTCATAAGTGGTCATGACTACACTTGGATCAGTAAATGATCTTTCAATTCTCTTCTTTACATTACATGATGCGGCGGTGCAACGGTAGTAACTCCTAAATCAACACAAATGAAGCATTAGCTTCCGAAATTATCAAAAATCTCAACTTCAAACTTTAATGGATTAGTAAATGTGATAAGATCCAAGTTAAAGTATAGTACCTAGGGAAAGGACTATTCTTCACAGCTTTTTGTCCGTACTTTCTCCATCTGTACCCATCTTCCAGATGATCAACCTCGCTCTTTGTCATGAATGCAAACTTTGGTTCTTTCGGTCTCTTCTGATTTGTCTTCTTTGGTTTCAGCCTTTAAGCAAGTAGAGAAAAAAAGAAAAAAGAACATGCAGAAGCCATCAATCTTCAAGTTCAAATTTTACTTAACAATGCACAAACACACATGTATACTCCTGTTCTTGATCACATTCCAGATGAGGATGGCCACGCCACTATACGGAAAACACAAGAGCATATCAAGTATATAGCAACCCTATCTTTTTCATCAAATGAGGTTTCTTCTAAACATAAAAGAAAAAGAAGAGAAGTCACCATTAAAGACTCACTCTTTCTTGGTCTTTTGCTGTTCTATTTCCTCATTGTCCCTAGCCTTAACTTGTTCCTCATTCAAGGCCTCACTAGAAGCCGATGAAATCGACGAAGAATTAGGTGTTGCAGGCTGATTATTCAACAACTCTGACGACTCCATCTTCTTATCAAGTGGATTCGGTGCTTGCGCTGTGGATGGCACCTGTAGAATATCAAACAGAGAAGAACCAAATTCCTGCATACCCAGTAGCTCCATGAACCCTAATGAACTCTTATCTCCCTCACACAACTCCAACACGCCCTGTAATGGGTAAATGCTCTGCACATGGTCAGGAAATGTAGAGGAGCCAACCGCGTTCTCTATCTTTACCTCTTTTGTTCCCATAGCTCAATTAAACCACTTCCATAAACTTCATGAAAAACCTATAGATAAGAGGAGACAAAAGATAAACGCTGCAGTATAGATGGATAGTCTAGTGTTTGGGTCGTCAGGTTTTTACGGTAGGTAGGTGTGTGGATCAAAGAGAGAAAGAAAGCGTATGTTGAAGAAAGTGAACATTTATGAGGCTGTGTGTTATGAGGTTTTGGTCTTGAGATGGCAACGCTAGACGCAATGACCGGCAAATGTAGGTCGACATTTTGTACGGACTTTATCAGTTCCGGTCTGATAATTCAACGCACGAGCCTCGATATGGAGTGGAATGCTGACCGACAACCTAAGTGGTTCGACCCTTTCATACCTAGACTCTTGACTGGCTTGATTAACTCGTTTCCAAGTGTGAACTGGGTTTAGCCACCCGTGAGATGCTCACGGCTTGTGAAATAAAAATTGTAGTGTCTTCACGCATGTGCATGTGGACATAAATGAATCCTGTACAAGATATTAACAGATTCTGTTTTCACTTTCCAATTAAAAGCATCTCTTTTTTGGAGATGACCATACACAACATTGGTGTGTGGATTTCCTTATTTACTTCCATTCGTTAAAATATTTAATTTTGAATTACGTATGTTTTATAATAAAATTTTAAGTTGTGATTTATAAGTTATTATGTAATCATAAATACAAATACAATTATAATGATTATAGGAAATGTAAGCGTAATTGCCAATAATTGAAACAAATAAGAGCTGTATTTAAAAATTTTATTAGTATTGGTGAAAGAATACACGGGAATGATGTTATATTGGTCTAACTTTTGGTAAGGCATTTGATCACTAAGAGAAAGAAGTAAATTATATAGAAAAGACAAAAGGGAGATAACTTGAAATGGGATTAAGATGTCATTGTAGTTGGATACATATATGGATGTTGTGCAGATAATGAAGAAGCTGCTTGGTATGTATTATATCTTTAAAAGCGAGAGAGGGTGATGAAATGAACCCACAAGGCAGCAAAAAAGAGAGAAAAGGAAAAAGGGGAAAGATTACGGATTTCTCTTTACGAAATTTGGAAAAGTTGATGGCAAACGTGCGGTGGAACCACACCAGTGCCCCCACTAATGTTGGGATCGCACGCTGACATAATTTGCGTGTAATTCATTCTCACCCCTTTGCATGCCTCAATTCAATTATTTGCTTTCTCACTTCTTTCTGACCTAGTTCCCTCCATACATTTACTTTCCTGTCTTCCTCTGATTAAACATTTCATATGTTTACTTGTACTTGTTTCACTTGTCAAAACTCAAAACCCCCATATATATGTACATTTCTCTCTTTTTCCCAATATTTATATGCCCTATTCGGCTTCAATATACTGAAGAAAGAAAATGTCTATCCAACCCATACAAGACATGTCTTTTTCTTTTCACAGCTATCAGAAATTCAAATACCTATTCCCATTCATTGTCATTGACATCACCATAAACCTATCACATTTAATGTGGTTAACTTCCAGTCTACGTAAAAAACTCTAAAACTAACAGAGACTTTCCTTTATCACTATAAACCCTAGCTTCATTCCATACTAAAATCTAACAAATGCTAAATATATACATTTCCTCACTGTACGTTCAATAAATACTGACTGAGGTTCTATTCTTAAAGAAAAATATAAATATTTAATCTTTTGTGACTTCCCGCATACACACAGTTCGATGGGCAGGGCCGTTGGGGACGTTGGCCGTTATGTATATCACACGTATTTATTCGCGGGCCCTACACATGCACCGCCACGGATGCACGAGGCTGATCTGACACTCTACCATGCTCCTGCTCGTACCGTAACACGTGCCCAAGTTTGCGCCGCAGAGTTTGGCCACCTCCACCGCCAATTTTGAATCGATTCTACGTCACCGTATAAAACTACACGTGTTTTTTTTAATATGTATTTATCAGATTACACATTCTTTTTGACGTTTCGTTGGAAACTTAAATGACTAACGATTCGATTATTAAAACAAATGACATGGAAACTTAACCGTTGTTTCATATAAAATGTTCTTACGATTTTATATAAATTTTAGGCTAATCTTTATTTGAACGCTGTTTGTAATTAAGAATATTCTGGGATTTGTCTTTCTGATAAAAAAGTATATATGGAGCATACCAATAATAATAATAAGTATCCTACTTAGTATCGTAGACCAGAAGATTAGATAAATGAGTTAGGCGTTTGACTAGAATTTGCCTTCTTGGATACGTTTGGGAGCTCGAAAAGATGAGACAAGAAGATACAGATAAACATGTTAAAATACATAGATGTTTTTGTTGTTTTCCGCAAAGTCATTGTCTTCGTTACCAGCTCAATTTGTGGACACAGAGTTCGATACTTTGACTATGGTCACTTATCCTTCCAATTTTGATGCCTATCTTGTACATATTGCCCAACTTTGGTCAAATCTTTGAATATTTCCAGGGATTGGTGGGAGTAGGTTCTCTTTTCATGTTAGAAAACCCTTTTTTAATACTATTGTTATCTTAACATAGTAATTAATATTTATAGACTTCTACTTTAAGTTTCTCCGTTTGTTTTGGTCCATGAGGCACATAAAATGGAAATTGCAAAACTGGCGGTCGTTTCCATCCTAAATGAATGTTGTGTCGAACATAACTTGCATACATCCTTGTTCTGTCCTTTTAGTCAATTACATAATTTTGAATAGTTGATTCATCATATAATATATTTAAAATAAGTATTTTTATAAAGTATTAGGTATATTTAATAATATATACTCAAAAAATAAAAAAATCTATCCTTGGATTCCATCTAAGTTTGTTCATGAGAGTTAATTATTGATCTTGTTCACATCCTCCATTATTGGCTTGTTAAAGGTATTTCTTACGAGGTAACACATTTCACCTAACCAAATACTTTAATTAGAAAAATAAACAACCAATTTGAACTTATCCCTTTCACAATAAATAAGCACATCTTTATTTGAAAAATCTTGTCCACAATCCCGTCTCCTCTTAAGAGACGCTTTGACAAGGAGTGGAATCCAAACAAATATCACGCTTTCTAGTTTATTATACATGTTTGAATCTCTCCCAAGAAATAACGTACGCTCGTCATCTTGATTGAACATGCTTAATATATAAAAACATATATGTTGAAGCGCTCTTACTTTGACTTTGCTACTTTGCCACCATGTGCAGCTAGTCCCTAACTTGGGTTTAATATGAAAATATTAAATTATCAACACTAGATTGATGATATGATTCATTAAAAAAGATTGTGAACCCCTATAAAATGCTGTAGCTGTTCTTCACGAGCTTGTACATACCAAAGCAATTGCTTCAATTATATGGTGTCATGTCAAACTTCTGGAAGGTCTACTCCATTTGAGAGGGATACGTTACATATGAAGATAGCGAGAGTGTGGGATGGACCCATCAGTATCTTCATGACAAGATAAAGTGAGGCATATCTCATCTATCAAGGGCCTAATTTACATGCCCTCCAAACGAACTAGATTGCTTTCCTACTCTAATAACGTGAAGTAGCAATAAAAATAATGCTTCATTGTTCCAGTTTAATATTATTAAGGGTTTAGACTGTTGGTAGAGAGGTGGAAGCACCAATTTTCACGGGTTCATTATTACTTCAAACAACGTGCACTCCTAATGAAATGCTTTCTTACTGCTATTGCATATTGGCAGCTACAGTTTCTCACTTTTATGTATTTGGTGCTTTGAACCTGTGAATCTCAGACTTGGAAAGTTCATAATAGCCATGACCAGAATCGAATCATTGGTCCATTTTCTTGTCAAATTTTGGTCTAGCAATTAGTAAACCATCTCCAATTTTACCATCATTAGACCCGCATGTGTCTTCCTGATCAGTCCATATCAGACGGACAATGCCATTAATCTAAAGAGCTATCATTCTAAAACATATGCTTTCTTGTGACTTCGGATGTAACAAATACCTTTCTCCAGGCATAAACCTGTTATAATTCAAGAAAACCATCATTCATAAACGTGTAAAAATCACTATACCTTTTTAGTGTTTCTGAAACTAATGGAGGTGCGAATATCAGGACTATATAAGTTTTTTTTTTAATGTTAACTAGCGTTGAAACATTGATTATATCAATTTATAGTAATCTGGACGAGACATCTTTGCCACTACGGTTGAGTTTTGGCCCGGCAAGCAAATCTTTACCCTGCCAAATTGGTCTCCTTGAATCATCTTGTCTTTTCCCTACGAGAATATAGTACAATGGACCTTGAATCTATAACATGCAATTATTAAGACCCTCAATAATTTAATTTTGCGATAGATTATATGACCTGTTTTGAAACTACCTTGCATCTATACTAGCTAGAGAAAGACTGCCAATCCTAAAACTAAAAAATGTTACCACTTCACTAAAATTCTAAGCAAAGGTTTAGATGCCTATATGTAATGCATAGCAGAAATTGCAAATATTAACAACAACAACAATAACCTCAGTCCTTAATACATAAAGCTTCTTGCAAAGAAAAAATATCAATTATATGCAACATTTTTTTTACATTTTATAAAGAGATTGTTCTGTAACTTAAAATTGTGATTCAATAAAGATATGACCTAATTTTGAGGTCCACAAAGCATGGGAAAGCCTGACCATGAATTACTCGTAACAACGTACTTATTTAGGAGAGTCAATGCAAGTTTGCAAGCCAATGTAGCATTCTTCTAGTATGGAGGCATTTCTTTTTATATTTATAGGCACTTCAATCTTTCAAATGATATTTATATTGCATTATGTATTTAATATCACATATTTCAACTCTCCTTCGTCTCTTTTCTTTTTTTCAAAATATCAATCTTCTTCTCAGTGGCGGAGCCAGGAATTTCCTGGAGCCGGGGTTGATTAGACAGCGATGGATTGACGGTGAAGACTTCCGGCAAATTCAACATTAATTCAAAAAATAATTTCACAAAGCACATTCATAAATGAAGTTAACTA
>JAOTAY010000009.1:20526877-20538378 GCA_025629805.1 Erythroxylum baracoense | reverse complement strand
CTATATCCAATAACTACCGAATTGAACTACTCCAAGAGTAGAACATAAGTAGCATCAAAACATAGTAATTCCTACATAAGATAACTTTGGTAATCTCAAGTTTAAGGATCAATTATATAACCATCATAATGAGATAATCCACAGACACACAAGTAATGTTCCATTCGAGATTTTTATAATCGGGTCAGTTCAGTGAACTTATTCTCTAATAAGCACCCACATGTTTGTTTAAGTATCTCCACATTTTAATCTATGAGATCAATTACTTTCTTCATAAGAAAGAGACAAACACGTGCTAGTCTAACCATTTCATCAATACCTCGTCTTGATGACACTATGATTAGGAACATTTTAGGAATAATAATAAAAAATGCAATTCAAATTTCATAATTATATTCACATTATAATTTCTAATTGCATAACAATTATTCCATGGATTTTATCTTTATAATTAATATTTAAATAATTAACAAATACATAAAGATAAAGAATGCTTTTTATTGAATAAAAATATTGTCATACAAATAAATTTACAACCAAAATAAATTAGCTATAAGGGTATAAACTAACAATCTCCTATTTGCACTAAAGCCAATCACCAATGTATCGAATACCATAGCCATCCATATGTCTATCATGTCTCTTTTAAGATAAAGGCTTAGTGAGAGGATCTGCAAGATTCTCTTCAGCAGGAACTCACTCTATCAGGATGTCTTTTCGTTTAACTATCTCCCGGATCAAGGGAAAATTTCTAAGTACATGCTTGGATCACTAACGAGACCTCAGTACAATACTATCGGATCAACAATGCTAGGAACCACTCCAAGTTCATTAATGAACTTCTTGATCCAATATGCTTCCTTCGCTACCTTGGAAACTGCAACATACTCAGCTTCAGTTGTTGAATCTGCGATGATTGGTTGTTTGGAACTCTTCTAAATAACCGTAACACCACAAATAGTAAAAATGTACCTTGACTGTGATCTACTATTGTCTTGATCAGATTGGAAATTGGCATCCGAATAACCCTAAGCTCTCAGCTCAGTTCCTCCATAGACTAGAAAAATATCTTTAGTCCTTCTCAAGTACTTCAACATGTTTTTCACAACTGTCCAGTGACTGTCACCAGGATTAGCTTGATATCTGCTTGTTATGCTTAAAGCATAAGCAACATCTAGTCTCTTACATAGCATTGCATACATGATCGATCCAATAGCCGAAGAATAGAGAACACCATTCATTCTATTTCTTTCTTCTTGTGTCTTAGGACATATGCTCTTGGACAGATAAATCCCATGCGATATGGGTAAGAATCTCCTTTTGGAATTCTCCATGCTAAGCCTCTTTAACACTTTGTCTATGTACGTGAATTGGGATAAACCAAGCAATCTTTTTGATCTACCTCTATAGATCTTTATACCTAGTATATAAGCTGCTTCTTTCATATCCTTCATGGAAAAATTCTTGGATAAACATATCTTAATAGGCTGGAGCATTGAAATGTCATTTCCAATAAGCAATATGTCATCCATATAAAGCACTAAGAAAATAATTGCACTCCCACTTACCTTCTTGTAAACACAAGGTTCATCCACATTTTTTATAAAATCAAACTCTTTGATTGTTTCATCAAAACGGATGTTTTAACTCCGCGATGCTTGTTTCAGTCCACAAATGGACCTTTGTAACTTGCATACTTGATTCGGAAATTCTTTTCATTAAAAACCTTCAGGTTATGACATATACAAATCCTCTTGCAAATTTCCATTGAGAAATGCTGCTTTGATATCCATTTGCCAAATTTCATAATCATGGTATGCAGCTATAGCCAATAAAATTCTTATGGACTTAAGCATTGCTACTAAGGTAAAAGTTTTATCAAAATCAATTCCTTTTTTTTATCTGTAACCTTTTGCCACCAGCCTTGCATTGTATGTATGTACATTTCCATCCATGTCAATTTTTCTCTTAAAAACCCAATAGATACTATACCTTCAAGTGCATCCACCAAATTCCATACTTGGTTAGTGTTCATAGATTCCATTTCAGATTTCATGGCTTCTTGCCATTTTAAAGAATTGATGTTTGACATTGCTTCCTAAAATCAGTAGTTTCGTCATTCATAAGTGAAGCATCATCATTTCCTTTTACAACATAGATATAATCTAATAGGAGGATGACGTATCCTTTCAGAGCATCGTGGACTATGTGTGTCTTGAACCATTGGTTGTACTTCTAATGTATCAACTTGTAGTTCTTGTTCCACTTGAATGTGTGTTTGTGGTTCTAGAGCTTCTCTATGTTCCACATCACTCCCACTAATTTCTTTGAGAATAAATTCTCTTTCTAAGAATGTAGCATGTCTAGAGACAAACACCTTTTGCTCAAGAGGATGATAAAATTGATATCAAAAACTTTCTTTTAGATACCCCACAAACATGTATTTATCTGATTTAGCTTCAAGCTTATCAGACATTGCACGCTTCACATAAGCATCACATCCCCAAATCTTCAGGTGTGATTTTTGCTACAAATTAAAAAGTTGGAGTATTTCAATATTTCTTTTTAAAGTTTAGGTTAGAATTACAAAATTGAGTAAAGTTGATATTTTTTTATAATTAAACCTTATTACTTTCATCTATCAAGGTTGATCGCGTATGTACAAAGGCATAAATTTAAACAACTATCATTCTAAAACATATATCTTTTGTGATTTAGGATGTAATAAGCACCTTTTTATTAAACAAACACTATGTTATGGGTTATTTTATAGACATTTGTTTAACCAATACCACTAAATCTAAGTTCTAGAGGTCTAATTTGATTTTATAGATCCAAAACAAAAATATCAGGCAAAATAAAAGTACAAACTAATGAATTGGAGTTGTTTCTAGCAGACTCGTTTGTGTTTGAGTTGAATCAGTCTAATTCAATAATGGAAACAACCATATGGATAAATGTATAAGCTTCTATAACTATGTATGAGTTGATTGACGACAATAGAGTTAGACATGCCCATGTCATTGGTAGACACGACCATGTCCACTAACCAGTTAAGTCACTAAATTCATGGATGTTTGCAACATCGAGTTTTAAGGCTTAATTATTAGACACGGTCACCAAACACTACTGTGTGGGTGATGATGCTAATATAAAAACCTTATTTTTTGAGATATAAAAGGCAATTTTTAGAGGTAGCAACTGTTGGTTTGAATATCAATTTGTGTTCAATTTTGTAATCTTATTAGATTAGCTATAATTGTATTATGACGTTTTTTGATTTAGCATTAATATCTCAAAACATAAATGCTTGTAAAGTTACTATCTAATTTAGTGAATTTTCTTATCAACTTCTCCTATAGTTTTTTCCCTCTACACTGAAGGTTTTTTAAGTTAATTCATGTGTTCTATTTATCTCACTATCATTTATATCATTTGAGTAGTTTGATTTTGGTTGAGTGGTTTTGTTGATCTTATGGGTGTTATTACTGAGAGTTCTACAACGTTTATCAAAGTCAAAGATATAGAGAGTAACAATAATTTTATAGTTAAGTTGACATTAGTCAACTACTCAATATAAAGATCTATAATGGAAGATCTTATTTATTGAAAAAGATCTCTACAATCATATCGATTTGGACAAAAAATATAAAAGATGATGTCTCGTCTAAATTGAAGAGGATGACAGATAAAGAGTTGAAAAAGATGAAGCGAAAAACCTTAGAAACTATTAGCTAATGGATTGACATCAACATATTAAAGTGAAAAACCTTAGAAACTACTATACAATAGATTAAAATCTTATTCAACCACATATCCTAAGAGATTGATCTTATTGAAGGGTCTTGAGAGGAAAACCATTCATAACATGACCTACTTGATCAAAAGTCTTGTAAACCTAAAGTTGAAGGCTAGAAATTCAACGTTTGAGTCGGCAATTTGAATATGGTACCATGCTGGTCGATACAGTGCCAACTAAAAATTAGCATTAAACAAGAAAGTTTTATGCTGAACTTTCATACTAGTTGGTATTGGCTCTTTTGATTGGTTCCAATCGTTAACCAAAACATCAATCAATACCAGTCACAATTGTAATTTTAAAAAATTTCTTGGAATAAATTGAAAAAGTTCAAATTTCTTCTATATAAAATAATAATTACCTATACATAAAAGGAAATATGATAAAATTACATACAATTTATTTAATAAATAGTAAAGATACAAATGCAAATATATTAAATAAAATTCTTTTATGTAATTAGACTTATACAAAGTGATCACAGATTATATAACTAAATATATTAGTTTAACGTAATTTAAATGTATTTAATAAATATATTTATAATATATATTTTATATTGACAATATATATACTTTTTAGTGTATATATGTGAAAATTATTATAATAACTTTTGAAATATGTAAAAATAATATTTGAAATTAAATTAACCTATCATATATATGTAAAAATTATTCTTAATTTTATATTTATATGAGAGTAACGACCTTTTTATTTATTTTAATTTATTATAAATATGTGAAAATAATATTAATAAAATAAAAAAATTTTTTATATCAAATTTATATTATTACAATTTTTGAGATAGGATAGAAGTAAAATAAAAAATTGTATAACACAATATATTGAGGGACTGTTTTGTAATTTTATAAAATTTGAAGAATATTTTATAATTTTAAAAATTATCCAAGGTGGTACCAGATATGGACAAGTACCAATACCATATTGGACGAGAATAAATCGAGTATGATATCCATAAAATTGGTCTTAGCATTTTAGTGATTTTTAGGATATCATCAACAAGGTGACTACTATGAAGATCTTCCCTGGTGATGAGCTACAAGCTCTGTTCTTATTGATTCCCTTGCTAGATAGTTGAGAAACTTTGATGTTAACTATCAACAACTCTGCTCCGGATGATGTGTTTTCTTTACATGTGATCAAAGAGAGCATGTTCAATGAAGAGATTACAAGGAAGGAAATCAGTGTTAACTAACCTGATTATAAGGATTTCAAAGAGAATATTACTTACATGTTTGTTGATTTTCTCATTATGACGACTATATAATTGATCCTTAAATATCCCAAGTGAAAATTACTGTATTTTTTATGCTACTTATGACATTCAATTTAAAGTAGCTCATCTAGTAATATTTGGATATAATATAAACCATATAAAATATTTAAATAAGTTAAAAAAGGACTCATTATCTTTAAAAAATTAGAGAGAATGTTTCACTATTCTTAATTAGTAATGATTTTAATGAATTCTCTAGTTAGAGTAAATTGAAATATCAACTATAATTCAACTTCTAATTAGCAAGAATGAACATAATAGAATTTAAATAGAGTGGACATTAATTATTTACTCTATGTCCAATTGGAAAATTGGATAAAGAAAGAATTAAATTGTACATTATAATTATGTATGGATAGGTTAATTCAAACCACTTTGACATTCTTAATATTTAAGTGATCAATGTTGATGACGTCGATTAAGAATATAAATTATTTAATTATATAAATAATTAAATGATTTTTAATTTATCTCATTCTAATTCAAAATTAGAATTAAATTATAATTATAATAGAATTAGACTTCAATTAAAATTAGAAGTTTAATTTTAATTGAAAAAATTATAGTCTTTTCTATAAATAGACAAAAGATATTAGGTCCCCTCTTTTCACCTTAAAAGTATTTAAAATTTTTTTATTTGTGGATACCAATAGAAGTCGAACATTTAAACATTTTGTAGTTGACTTTTAGTAGGAATCTAAATTAAGTACATTACAACTCTTTTATTTTTATTCATGTTTTCAAGTTATTCAATTAAAGAAATTCGAATGGAAAATCATAAAATAAAATTTTTTTTGCCACGGTCGTAATTCGATAACAATTAATTTTTTAATAAGAGCATCATAGCGTCCTTTAATTAATTATCTTGAAAAAATTATGTGATTGTTATTAATTTGATAAGTTTTAAAGGTTGTTGCAAAATTTGTATGAGTTTAATTTGATCATAATTTATTTTCTTGAAAAACCTAAGTTTTGTTACTAAAAATTAATAAATCTGTCGTTAGCGTTATTGTTTGGTTTTTGAAACCATTATGTAATCTTATGGTCTCTGGAAAAACACTAAAGTCTTGTTTGGGAACCAGTAATAAAGAGGTGGGAATGAAAATGTAACATTTTCCCTAAGTTTTACTTATTTGGTTACCCAAAATGAATAAAATAAGGAATAATAGAGCTGAAATGAATTCTAAGCAATCTTGGACTTTTATTCCTAAGAAGATGTGTGTATAATCTGGAATCAAATATCAATAATAAAAGATAAAAGATATTATTGTAATATTATCAAGTTATTATCAAAATATTATCAGGATATTGAATCTTATCATAATATTATCATCCAAAATTTTATATTACAATCTTTTATATAATTTCTTTAACAATTAATTTATTTTATTTCATTAGTACTTTTATTCTTATCATAAATTTATTTATAATTTTTAAAAATTAATAAATTTATTGTAATTTTTGTTGATTATTTATAAAATATAAGATATTTTAATTATTCATTTATAAAATAAATTATATAATAACTAAATATGAGTAAAATTATTATTATTATAATAATCGATACCAAATACTAGAATAACTCTTATTTTGTTTAATTTCATACCGAACACACATATTTTTACTACCAGGAAGGGTATTCTTTTCTCAGGGAAATATTTAACTATTTAAGTGGTTCATTTTCTTGCTCCCATGTGTGGAACATCCAAAAGAGTAATGACTGGTTGATCTAAGTTGGTTCGAGGAATGTAGTGAAGCTTCCCAAACTCCTTTGGATCATCTACAACCTTGCTCCAAACAATCTTCTTGAAGTTGGAATCCTAGTTCTCCTCGGCGTGAACTAGCAAGGAGGGTTAAGATTTAAGGCTTAAAAGTGGGGGAAAGTCTTGCTCCAGATTTAAAGCTTAGGTGGAAGCCAGGTTGGCAAGGTTGTTGGTTTGAGAGGTAGTAGCTATTAATGGAAAAAAAGAAAATGAAATAATGTGTGATAAGTGAGGAAAAGGCTGGTTACCAGAAGGAGTATAAATGAACCAAGTTTAGGTGAAAGATGGTGAATTAGGGAGAGTCTAGCGCAAAACTAGTGAGAAGGAAGAACATCTCTCGCTAAGTTTTTTGCTTGTTGCTTCCAAATCTTTTTTAATGCAATGAAAGAAGAAAACTATTGAAAAACCTAATTAAAGAAGGCTATAACTGGCTAAAAATCACTAGAGCTTTCTTGGAGGTCTTCTAATACAAATATTTATAGACAGAGTTACAAAAATAGAGTTCTAGATTGATTAAACTTGAAGAATCACATATCTTTATCTTTACTTATTTGAACACTGGTTCCTAACACTTTTCATAATCGATACTAGTTTTGTTTCACTTCTCTCTGAGATAAATTCAAAGACAAGTTTGTAGATCAACTCTAATATTAGTTTTATATTGTATATTATCTTTTAGACCTTAAAAAAGATAGGCACTTTTGTTATGCTTTATTTCTCAAACTTCTCTAGTTTTTAAACTAAATATAGAACAAAATAATAAAATCCATAGAGAATACGTTATAAAGGTATGAAATTCCAAGTAAATCAACACCAAATACTCTATATAATATCAACCTGTCACTTACTAAAGAGAGTCTCGTAAATTTATCTCACTAAATCATTATCCCAATAGTAGCATGACAGTCATATGATGATATGATAAAAGATACTTAAGCAATTAGCTTAGTGCAAGTGGAAGATTGGTTGTTTATACCCTACAATCAACTTATTGGTTATAGATTACGGGTTATTATTAATTGGAGGCATTCTTTATCATATGGATATTTGTTTAATTAACTAACATATAAGATATAATATATGTGATAAATATATTTTGCAAATAAAATTATAATGAGATTATAATAATGAGATTCATGTTACACCAAATAAGGATAATGTCTAGAAAGCAACAAAAAGTTGCATTCAAGACCAGGCATGGATTATATGAATGATTGGTTGTGTCATTCGGGTTAACCAATAAACTAATTACCTTCATGCGCCTTATAAACCAAGTGCTACTAGCTTTTATGGGTAAACTTATTCTAGTTTATTTTGATGACGTCCTTATTTAAGATAAATCTATTGATGAGCGTAATGAGCCTTAGAAAGGTGTTTAAAACATTAAGAGATAAAAAATTATATGTTAATTTGAAAAAGTGCATATTTATAACCGAAATTTTTTTATTTCTTGGGTACATTATGAGAATAAATGGTGTTAGGGTGGATGAAGATAAAATAAAATCTATTAGGAAATCGTCAACATTTGATAATGTTGGGGATGTGAGAAGTTTTCAATGGTTAACAACATTCTATAGGAGGTTTATCTATTAATTTAATAACATTATGGCTCCTATAACTAAGTACTTAAAAAGGTGAAAATGTAAATGGGAGGAGGAACAAGAATAAAATTTTATTATTATTAAATAAAGGTTATGAACTGCTCCTATTTTAGTCTTACCCAATTTTGACAAATTGTTTGAGGTTGAGTGTGATGCTAATAGAGTTGGGATTAGGGTTGTTTTATCCAATGAAAAGAGGCTAATAGCTTATTTTAGCAATTCGTTGAGTGGCACTAGAAAAAAACAGACTATCTATAATAAATGATTCTATATTATCATGAAGGCATTGAAAATATGGGAACATTATTTAAATGGGAAGGAATTTGTTTTCTACATTGATCATGAAGCCTTGAAATATTTAGGAAGTCAAAAACAGTTGAGAACTAAAATGAATGCTAGATGGTTAGCTTTTGTTAAATTTCTTCCATAAATTTATTTATAATATGGGAAAAAAGTAATGTGGTAATATATGCATTAAGTAGAAGAGTATATGAATGGCAGTACCGAGGCTGGCCTGAATAATATCGATCAAGCCTGGGCTCGGCTCACTTGAAGCTTGATCAGGCTTTGGAGGTAAGAACCCAAACTTAAGTCGGATCAAGGTTGGTGATTGATAAGATTTATGAATATTGAAAATGTCATAAGTGCATGATGTAGCTATATCTAGCACAGGTAACTACGAGTTGATCCCACGAGGAATGTAAGTACTAATAATTACTCTTTTTCTATTATCTAACCTATAGATCAGAATGTGGATATTAATTACAATTTTAACTGAATAGATAAACTAATAATTAAAACAATATTGAACGTAGAATAAGGAAGATACTAAGAAGAATCAATATCAAACAATAGTGTCTAGGAAATGAATCCCCTAAGAATCCTTAGTTACTAACCCTTTATTATGCAATTATATTATTGATTATTAGATCGTGAAAATTCCTATCTTATGTTAATATCTTTTTAAGATTATTAACAACTAATCCATCGGTTGTTAACAAAACTCTTTCTAGTTAAAACCCCTAAGATTGCATTATCGATTTATGAATTTTACTATTAGGTTTGACCTTAATCTAGAGGCTTTATGTTGAGCTATCTCTAGGTTTGCTTATAACTCCTTCCAATTATGGTAGATCTATTCATACAAGAAGATTTCTCAATCTCAATCTCAATCTCAGTCATATGAAATCAAATCATATACTAATATTCCAGATATATTAGAATAAGAATAAAGCGCATAATTAAATCGCAATAAATCAATCAATATAATTGTATTAAATAAAGTATGAAATCATATTGTTATCACATCTTAAAATTCATAATAACTGGACACTAAACAAATTTAGTTCCTATCAATAGAAAAAAAAACAAAAGATAAATATGTAAAAGAACAACTAGAGAATAAAGAAATCATAATTCTAAATCTCCCTTTTTCTTCTAATGAATTTTCTTGCTATTTTTGATTGAATGAAGCTTTATATCAGATTTCTTGATGCTATCTTCATGTTTTCCTCACCCTTTGATCAGAACTGTAGCCTCTTTATGTTTCTCACGACTTAAAATCTCTTTAAACTTGGGTCCCCTCTTTTTGGCTCTGTTTACTTTTTTTTTAGTAAAAACTAGGTTTGGGTGATACATGGTCAACTTACATAGGCGTGTAAGTGATTGTGTGTTTCCAAAAACACCTGAATTCATGATTGCACATGGGAACGTAGACTTACATGGGTGTGTAAATACACACGAACAAAAATAAAAAATTTCAAATCTTCACATATTTATAAAGACTTACATTGTCACTTTATACGGTCGTGTAGACTTTTGGTTGCTTCAAATCTTCATTCTATGCCCCGATTTCATCCAAATTCTTCTCCTTGTGCTTTATGAAGACAATTATCACCTACAAATACGCTTGGAGCAAATTAAGTAGCAAAAACACTATAAAACTGTTAATTAACAAGCAAAATACGTTAAATATGAGTGTATAATTCTAGTCAAATAAGCATTTATCACTTGGTAGGCCTTTTTTAATTAAAAATTATTTAAAAATTTTATAACTATTTTGTTATCTAAAAACCCATTTTTGTTTAAAAAATTTAATATTTATTTCATTTTTATTAAATTAAAATTGTTAAATCCAATGCTTTGATTTGATAAAAATAATTAAAATATATTTGTTTAAATTTAAAAATTATTTTTGCTTTAAATTATTATGTCTTTTGTTTACTAATCACCATTCTCTTATCTAATTCTAATAATAAAATGGTGTTTGGTTCATTCAAAAGTCAAAACATGTAAAAGTAATATTAAGTTATGAGTTTGCTTACACCAAAAATATCAAAATAATATTTAAAAATCATTTTATTAGTAAAAAAAGAGAGTATAATAATGATAATATTATCTAAGTGTCAAAAAGAAATTATCAATTATAATTAGAGAATAGAGATTGAAGTTAAGTAAATAAGGAGAGACAACAATATAAAACCTGTATAAAAACACACTAAGTAAAGATTTATATCTTCAATTATTAAAAACCAAAGCAATCACATGAAAAAAGTAAATCTAGAAGCAAAAATTAATGTAGCACCTCCTTACCGTAGGGTATGCACTGGGACGCCCGCAGGTCATTCCGGTACATATCCTATGATAAGGGAGAGCTACTTGAGATCACTACATTCACTCCACATGGCATCACATTAATTTTACCAGTAAAGCATTAATAGAAAACCACAATATATTTTTAAAATCAACTTCTTCCTTATTTCATTCCATCAAAATCAAAGGTTTGTACATCTATCATACTGTGCTGTCTGTACATAAATCCAAAAAGCCTAGTACAAAATGCTATATAAAAGAGGAAGAACATCAGATCTCTCTAGGCCATCCCAAAAGTCCCAGCTGACCGACCTGTGAGCCATGACTTCTCTTGCCAAAACAATCTACACGGCTGGAAAAGTCCCTCTGAAACTAGGAGTCTACTCTCGGTCCTGAAAAGACAACGTTGCAATTTTGGTGAGTTTTGCGAACTCAGTGAGGTAACCATC
>JAOTAY010000009.1:20509225-20526777 GCA_025629805.1 Erythroxylum baracoense | reverse complement strand
CCCAAATTTCCAATGGCTCAAATTAATAATTCCTAAATTCATGTATCTAAATTTCCAATGCCATTGGACAGTCATTTTCACTATCGGTAAACAATCAGTCTGCCATTTGGCATTTTTCTTAGTCCAAAAATTACCCCTAAAATTTTCAGAAAAATTTCTAAAATTCACTAAAAATCAGAAAATCAAAATGACTCTCTCCAACACAATTTTTCATGTACACAAATCATATTTTCTATAACAATCACATTTCTTAACAAATATACCGGGAAATATCATGCATGCATGTACATTCATTTACATGCGTAAAATTCACTATTCACGGGTATGTGTATGCATGAACAAGTCAAGACAATTTTAAGCACTTATAAACCATTCCAATTACTATTTTACCCTTCCCATTGGTGATGGGATGTTACACTTAAAGAAAACAAACATGCAATAAAGGAAAAGGGATAACTAATCGTTATAATCAGGATCATCAATAGTTCACAACACCTCATCTATATGTAGAAACATTGTTATGAAAATTATACTTGATTATGCAATAATTGTATTAAATGAATATTCAACACATGATAATCAAAAATTTAATATACCTTCATCATCGAATATTTTTTTAAAAAATTTTCAGTTGACAAACTAGTCTCTATACCGGTACTTGTGTTAAGCTAAAAAGAAAATATAAGATAATATAATTTATGATTGTTAAAATTACCGTTGTAAACAAATTAATATATCATAAAGAATAAAATTTACCTTTAATATATTCAACTTATAACCAACTTTGGGCACACATAAAGGTTTTCACAGTGTTAGGATAAAATTGAGTATGATGAAGACTAATTATTTGACTGTCAGTACTAAATGCATACTCTAAAATAATAGTAGATGCTAAAATTACTATGAGATCTTGTGCAATTGCTTGCATGATTAAAATGCACTTCCATGTTTCTTCCATCATAGCAATACATAAAACTCCACTCCTTCAACTATAGTCATAACACCTACCTCCAAATAGTTGTCTAACCCTATCATAACTTAAGAAGCTCTAACCTTTTCTTTATGAATTTTGAAAATGCAGGTTTAACACTATTCTTAGATATAGTTGAACCTCAATCTTAACTTAAAGTTAGAGCTGAACTACTATGATCTTGATTTTTTCCAATCTTAGTTGATAATTATTAAAAAAAATCATGTCATAATTGTTTAACAACATCTACATACTCTTAAGCCTAATCACCATAAAATATTTCATAATAAAGATAAACCCTCTCCATCATGTATCTCAGGTCTAATATAGAAATCACTGCAACAATCTATCTAGCTATATGCTAGTAAGAATCGAGCTTCTACGTCATCTACTTTACCATAAACTAGATCACCTCATTATAATCAAATATCCAATCAGATATATCCTTCTGGATCTTACACATACAGTTAAAGCAATTATATGATGTTAGATATTTTGTTCATGAGAACAACTCAGTAGCATTATAAAATATTTTTTCATCTTTGCAGAAAGTGCTTTAGCCAATTCCCATTGCTCTTTTGATTGCAGGCAAGTATACTAATAATCTCTTTATCTCAGCCTCTTAAACACCTCATCACACTTAGTTGTCTACTCTAACATCTTAAATGTTGAATTCAATATGGTAGGACAAAACCATCTTCTTTATACACGAAATGCCTAGTTGTCATACAATTTCTTCTAATTTTTCAATTCTTTTTGGTTTTACACTCTAATACATATACTATCCAAGATCAATTTTACCTCTTCCTTTATCACTTCCAATTTTTCCATCATAATCAAATTAACAATATATACAAAACGAAGCATATGGAGTAACCTCTTACCAACCAATGAGCTCCCAAGTCATAACTTTTTCTTCAACTTTTTAATCAGCACATCATTTGTGTTTTCATTATTGAATGTTATAGTAGATAGCTTGGTATCGATATTCTAATCCATTAAATAATCCATTAACACGGTTTTCAATCTTTTACTTGTATATGGTGCTGACACATAAATAAAAATACCCTTTAGAAATATGAACAAATATCAATTATAACATAATTAATAAATGAATAATAATAATATTAAAGAATATAATTTACCTCAGTAGTCGGCTGTATAGAGTCCAGTCATTGTTAGTATAGTATGTCTTCTCTACTATATAACTTATTAATTGTCTACTTATCTGATGTGATGGCTACCCATTCGTTAATAATCAATAATATATTTAATATTTCTTTCTTTTAATACGTGTATATCTTAAAAATATTTTTTCTTCAGGGTATTCTAAGTTGGGATCTTGAAGGACGGTTGGAGTGAGGTGAGCAACATTATAAAATTTTTGCTATCAATAATGGAGAGTGGTTGTTCATCAATAATGATAATCTTATTTATCAAAAACTTTAATCTTTGGAAATCATTTCATTTCTCCTTCTCATTAGGTTAGGGGTAAAAATGTTTAACCTCATGATATTATTTGTTTTTATTATATGACTCCATATATCTCTTTAAATAAGAGGTTCCACATTTTGAACTCTTGAACAACATCTTGTGATAATATTTACATTTGACCTTTTATATTCTTCCTTTGATATAGCCTTATTAAAGTGATTCTAAACATCACTTCTCAATGAACCTACTCCTTTAACATGAATTTTTTCTTCACTTAGTACCATATTAGACCTCTTAACTAGTATAGTTTTAAGTACTAGATTAAAACTCTCCACTAAAGGACTATACTTATACATTTGAAACAACCAACATAAATGAGTATATGTACATGTATACATACACCTTAATTACATCTAACATAAAGTAAGATAATAAAAGCATAATTAACCATAATCACATTAGGAGTATATGGCAAGGATTTACTTAAAAAGTGATTAATCTTAATAAGAATAGTTCACTAAATCTTAGAGTCAATATAAAGTGGTTCCACTTAGATAATTTAATGCATAATATCATAAGTAGTATTACATTTAGTTAATTAACTTGGAATTTACTAGCCTATTAAGAAATAACCTGTTAAGAGCTATCCTTCTCTTTTTCAACAATTCTTAGAATACCTAGTACCATAATGAAGCATTCAATATGAGAGGACATGTCGGAACACCATTTTTAATCACCCCCTCTCTCCGTGTTATGTTACTTATAAAATCACTTTCCCATGATGTGACATTGTCTAATTACATTCTTAAAAAATTTTAAAGAAAAAACACTTTAAAATTGTTCCTTTTTTATAGTGAGAATGAATATAACCTAATAAGAAGTAGAATTTTTGCATCATATGTTCCTGTAAGTCCATTGATGCTTTAGGGTTTATGAGAAATTAACAATAAGAAGAAACCTTTTGGGCTAAACCTTCTAAAAGCAACACTAATCATAACCAAGTTAGGATTACTATTGGTTCAGCCGGATTCTGACGAGGCTGTACGTTACCGTTTGGGTCCATGGAGACAACTGCTGAACACGAGAATTCTGGCTTAGGGATTCCTGCAAAACAAAGAAGGCACGTCGGGGGTTGTTTCCCGATAGGCCTCTCCGACGCTCAAGTTAGCTTTTGGATGAAGAAAAGGGCTGCGGGAAAGCAGAGAAAACTAGGGTTATGATTATGCGTACCTCTCTTATGGCCAATACACACCTTATATAGGAACCAACAGCTAGGTTTAAGTCTTTACGTATGCATGGGAGTCTCTTGCCTGCGAATGGGCCAAGGAGAACGCGGACTGGTTCTGGGCTTGGAATGGCCAATAGGTATGAGACTGATCTTTGAAGATTGGACCGATCGGCCTGTGGGTCATTACGACTGGGCTCGGGCCCAGCACAACCGACCCGACCAATATCTAACTTAAAATTTTAATATCTATAATAGAAACAAAACAAAAAATTGTTCCAAAAGGCAGCCACGAGTTGACGGGGACCATAATCAATTCTATGCCTAGACACATAGAATTGATAAAATATTTTCAAATTTTTAAAAATGTTTATTTATGAAATAATCTTTTAAATATGAAATATTCAATTCTAAATAATAACATTAGTTTTAATATTATTCATAAAATAAATCAATATTTAAAATTTATTTAATATTAATTAATATTAATAATAAAATTATAATTGTATTAATATTAACAACCAACTAAACATAATTTTATTTTAATTAAAAAGATATAATTGAAAGTCTATAATAATAAAATTGAAATGGAACCAAACTTCTTTTAAAATATTAAATTAACATATTGATCACATATAAGTTAGTTCGTGAATTTTATGTTTAATTCAATGGAGCATCTAAATTCTAAATTTCATAACATGAGAAGTTATAACTTTCTTTTAATGTTCAATTTAATACTTAAGCTATTATAATTTTAAGAGAGTTTTTAGGGTGGCAATGAATGATTCTTAATGACATAACGAGTGATGTCAGACTTGACAATATAATACACCAACATGTTCGATGAAAAAAGACGATCGTGACAGCACATATCTTAATTATTTATTTTTTATGATGGCACGTAACATGTGAAGTTGCAAGTGCCATTTTTTAATTTCCGTTTTATCCGACCATTATTTAATAATCAAAACGATATTATTTTAGACATAAGATAATATTAGATAATATATAATTAGAAAGAGGATCTCATCCACATTTCTTGAGATACATTCGAATTTTAACAGAAAGTTCGGATACTAATATATTTTTTTATCCCAATAGGATATGCTAGATGGGGTTCCATATTCCACACTCAGACTTGATTAAGAAAAAATGTGTAAGGTTAAAATGTTATAGTTTAACTTTCTTTAACTAGAAAATGTTTTAATTTAAGGAATCTATAAATAAAATTTTGGTAATTACATAGTAGTCTTTAACATATTTTATCGAAGTTCATAACTGAGTTTCCTGGAAATTCCAAGAAACAGAATTCGCTAATATGCATTTGAAGGGTAGGTAAGAGATATAACTTGCAGATGAAAAAACTCTCTGAAATTCTTTTCAAGGTTCTTAAGATTACATACGAGCAAAATTTTGCTAAAGTTATTTCAAAATTTTCGCGAATATTAGTGTCAAAAATAAAAATATATAATTTTAAATATTATTTAAATCACTTTTTTTTTTTCCCTCGTAAGGAATTCGCACTAGGCGCTATCAGAGGAAACCTCCTGTATCAATTCGACCACCCCTAAACATTAATTATTATACAACAGACAGATATTGACTGCCCAATGTGAATTGCTGAAAACGTAATCGATTACCATTTCAACACGTATCTATTCTCGACTCTATCCGCTGGAGAAATGTCTTGAGTTTACCATTGTAACCTTGAAGAGAAAAGATTAGTTTCGCATTAGGTGCTAAATTATAGTATCTATAATACTACGACTATAATTGCAGTTGAAGATTATAATTTAAAACACAAATTAAATGTAAAAATTTTTAAAAAATTTAATTCTCATTCGGTATATATATATAGTTCATTATGTATAATTACGAAAAATCATAATTTAATTTTTTCAAATTTCACTTAAACTTATCTAAATTTATTCAAAATTTGAATCCTTTGAATTTTTTCTTTGTTTTCAAATTATGTATCGAATTGATTTCTGAGAGTAATTAAAGAGATCATTCAATCATTCATTCATTTCATTTTTCCACATCAGTTCAAGCTACCATGGGCTTTCTCCACCGAATTCTAAAGGTAGTAGATATTTGCTATAGAAAAAAAGGTCATTTAACCACTTGTACATTATATAATAGTATTGCAACAATTTTTCGTGCTTCTAATACCCTAGTTTGCAGGAATAGCCGACTAGGATAGCGCATTGAAAAAGCCAAGTTGTTTCTCATCGCCTCTGTTTCACAGGCCAAAGAATCAACAGGGTGATCTAATTAGGTACAATGTATCTGGACAAATGACGTATCATGGCTCTCACTATCTACTAGTCTACTTACTAGAAGCTAAGCAAAACACTATCAAGGCGTAGTTTAGCAATGATATATTTAGATAAAAGAATATCAGTTTGTCTTACCGTAAACAAAGGATGCTTCCAATACTAAGCTGTTACCGTAATTGTAGTCACCTATGATATGTCACCACAATTCATTTTACAACTTTCAGTTTATATATAACACGTAAATTAGGTAAATACTTTTCTGAAATGAAATGGCAATTTATCACTTTATTCTTCAAACTTGTTTGGCATAAACCTGTGCGGTTTAGTATGATTTTCCAATTTATAAGAGTAAATCTTAACATCTCTATTTATTTTTCCAGTTTCTGGATTTATTTTGAAAATGTTTACTTCATGATCTTTTAAGGCAGGAAGTGCCACTCTTTCAGTTTTGAACTTTGAGTATAAGCGTATAGTATTATCATAATATCACAATTTCTTTTTTTCGATATGTTGCCCAATTGTCTGCCTCTTCTAAGATAAGAACTAGAATATGTGGTTGGCAACAAACTTAAGGCACCATGTCTGAATAAACTAAAAGAAGACAAAAGTTTGTTAGCAGCACTGATTCGTGAATATACTAATTATTAATTATCATAAATAATAAAATATTATTTTTATAAAATATATTTTTATTTAATAAAAGGTCACTTCGATCATGGCAATTTGGTTTTGGTTTTCGGTGACATAATAAGTATGACTATATTATTTTTATTTTTGGACTCAGCTAAGACTCGTGCCTTACAAGAGTTAAGTCACAATAATTGGGATTTGCATGCGGCTGCCAGTGTTTGTCAAACATAAATTCTCAGACGGAAACAGAAGAATCTCTCGATAACGAACATCCTTCTACTTTCATAAGCTATAACTAGCCAAACCAAGTACAAGGTCTACCAACACAAGCATAGGTAACGCTCAGACGTTTGGGAGAGCATAACACTATCAAGATAGCTCTTATTTAAGTATACATCATAAGCATTTTAACTAAGCCAGGCATAGATGGGATAATGACTCAGTTAGCCGTCGGAGGCTTGTGGGGAGGTTTGTGTGGAGGCTTATACGGTGGTCGATGAGGGGGTTTATGGCCATGTGGTGGTTTGCGGTAACCTGGAGGCTTCTCTCCCTTTCCCTTAGGAGGTCCACGGTAGCCTTCCAAGTCCTCTTCCAGGAGGTGGCGATCATGAGGGGGCTCGTGTTCTGGTGGAGGCCTCTCTCCCTTGCCCCTTGGAGGTCCACGGTAACCTTCTAAGTCCTCTGCCAAAAGGTGGCGATCATGAGGAGGCTTATGTTTTGGTGGAGGCTTCTTGCCCCTTGGAGGTCGACGGTAACCTTCTAAGTCCTCTTCCAAAAGGTGGCGATCATGAGGAGGTGGTTTATCTCCTTCATGTTCAGGAGGGGGTTTCTCTCCTCTATGTTCAGGTGGTGGTTTCTCTCCTCTGTGTTCTGGTGGCGGTCTTATTGGGTAGCCTCTACGAGGCTTTTCATCAGGATCAGCAAAAGATAGGGAAGTGGAGAGGATCACTGTCCCAATTAGGAACAAGAAGACTAAAGTCAAGTGTTTGAGAGACATTTTGTTGATTCGATTGCTATTGTTTTGGTGGTGCAAATCTTGAAGGGTCTCGACGGCTTTTTATAGTGCACAAAGTGGTCTACAGTACTCGTCATCGGGGCCTTCGGCTTTTAGTACACCGGGTTCTATATTACAATGTACTTACGTCCTTTTCATTGGGTCCAGTTCAGTTGAAATCTTTGACAATCTGAACACCACCGCTGCGTACAGACGGCAATAATCTCAGGAAAGATGCTGGAAGTTTTCTACTCAGTGCACTCACTTTCTCTTGCATAATTTAACATAAATGTCCATATCAAAATAAAATAAGCACCGCTAACATCAAGTTGTGCAAATCCCGTTTCATATTGGTCAGTCCGTGGGTTATTATCCGCACTTGGTAACACAAAGTCATTACATATTATATCGCATTCGTCTCTTGCTTTAACATAATTAGTGAAAGTTTTCCGAAGGGGTGTTGTAAATTAGCAATATCTAGCCTAATTAAAAATAGAAAATTAATCAAAAAAATTTAAATAAAAAATCAACATTAAAATTTGTTAATGCAGTTTGACACATCTTGTCTATATCTGCGTGACCCTCACCCAGCTTAATACTTTCAATAATGACAATAATTTTATACAAGGCTTTACTGAGCTGACACTTCTCAAACCTTGACACTATCCCTCTTCCTCAAGTATTTCATACCCGATAATACGACCAACTCATGTTAACTTAAATAGAGAATTTTTTCAACAACTTTTTAGTGAAAGATAATAAACAAACAACTCAAGTGATTAAAATAAACAAGGAATAAAAACGAATACACTTAAGATAGAAATAACTTTTCGATGAATTCAGCTCCTTCAAAGATAGATCTGAAAGCTGTTCGTCAAGATTAATTAAGTAGTTAGATTAGAAAAATAAATCAGCAAAAGGAATTCACGGCTGCACCAGGAAAATATCAACCACGACTGACTAATAAGAAACATAGCTCCACCGAAGTCACGCAGGAGCCACACATGAAATTAGTCAACAAAACCAGATATTTAATTGACGTTGAAAAATGGTATAAAGATACTCAGTTGAATCACCCAATTGTCGATTGAGAAACCAAAACTGCCTACTACCTAATAAATCAACCACCAAACAGAAAAGGACATACGACAGTGAATAACTCTAGATCAATAAAAGAATCACGACATAATACCACACAACAACTTGTAGAGAAAAGCACATGAGTTACACCGTTTCGTCAAAGTTTGTCACGTGTAATACACGTGGTTGTAAATTAGTAAAGTTAGATTAGTGTAAGGTGCTTTATTTGTACATATATTTGAGCTTCTTGTATACGATACTATTTTTGAGATCAATAGATAAAACCATTTTTCTCTCTGCTACTTCGTACTCCATTTCCTTCATCTTTTCAGCCTTGCTCAATTTCCAGATGATATCAGAGATTGCCGGTTCAAGGAGATTACTGAGTTTGTGATCAACTTATAGAGAAACAATTTCGAGTTGATCCAAGCTAGTTTGAGTGATGATGGAGTTCGTGGTGAGTGATATTCAACAAAGTGCGGCAAGAGCTGGATCTGTTTCTTCTTACGATCCACTGTTCATCTCAAGTGCCAATCATCCTGGTATGAGCTTAACTAATACTCAATTCAATGGAGTAGGGTTCCTAGGATGAAGTAGGACTGTGGAGATGGCTCTAGCTACAAAATTGAAGTTAGGTCTCATAGATGGTACTTGCCAGAAGCCTGCGCCAATGAATCCCATCTATCATAGATGGCTCAGGAGTGATAGCATGATTGCTTGCTGGATTCTAAATTCAGTGATACCAGAGATCTCGGAGGGTTTTCTGTATGCTATTTCTACTTTTCAACTATGGAAAGAGATAGAAGAAAGGTATGGTCAATGCAATAGACCCCTAATATACCATCCAGAGAGAGATCTCACATAGATAACTCAAGGTAGTCTGTCTATAGCTGCTTATTTCAATAAGTTCAAAAGACTCTGGGATGAATTGCAGAACCTCAGTGGAATACTTGCTTGTAGTTGTGGGAAAGTTAGTGAATGTACATGTGGAATAGTACAAAGATATAAGGAAAAAGAGAACAGATCTAGATTGATTCAATTTCTTATGAAGCTGAACGATGAGTATGAAACTGTGCGAAACAAATTTTGTCAATGGATCCTTTACCAACTGTGAGCAAGGCATACTATCTTGTTTCACAGATTGAGAAACAAAAGGAAGTTACTATCCATAATGTGGATCCAGTGGCATTTTTTGCAAACAAGCAAACAAGAAAATCTAGTTCTGGAGTGAAGAAAGTGTACAAGAAGAAAAAAGGATCTGCAAATAGATTTTGCACATAAGCAAGATGGCCATCTGGTTGAGAATTGTTTCGAAAGAATTGGATACCCAGATTGGTATAAAGGGAAGAAGGGTAAAGGACAAAGAAGAATGGCAGCTCAAGTGAATGCAGAAAGCAATGAGGAGAGCATATATGATACTCCATTGGAAAGGGATAATGAAGTGGATCAAAAACTGGTGGCAACTGTGTGTCAAGAGGTGTTGAGAATGATGAAAGGGAAGTTTCATGATGGCACAGACATTCGGCTGTTACTGCTGTGAATTTTGCAGGTACTACCTTTGACCTAAATGTACAAGCTTTTTCATTATCCTGTAAGAATAATGTTGATTTGCGGTATCTTTGGGTGATTGACACTGGAGCTATTGACCACATGAGTCCTTTCAAACATCTTTTCTGTAGCCTTGAGCCTTTATATAAGCCAATACCCATAACTCTACTAGATGGATCAGTGAAACTTGTTCATTTGCTAGTTCAATTCAATTAAAGCCCTCTCTAACCCTGCACAAAGTACTTTATATGCCTGATTTCAATTTCAATTTGCTATTAGTTAGCAAATTGCTTGAGTCAAATAAATGTGCTGCAACATTGTTTCACACTCATTGTCATTTCCAGGACCTTTTGAGTAACAAATTGATTGTTGTTGGCAAGTTTCACAAAGGACTATATCAATTCAAGGCAGATCAGCCTATAAAATACATTCCAGAAATACCAACTTTCAGAAATTGTAATCAATTATCTCACTTTCCTTCTTGCCATGTAACTACTTCAGATACTACTCTTCAAACACTTCATGCTAGAATGGGACATACTTCTCAATCTAAGATGTCTCATATTCCTGTATTCAATAAATCTAATGTATCTTCCTTCAAATATGAGACTTGTGTAATGGCCAAAGATTTCCTTTTATAAGAAATTCAAGTACATCTAAAACCAATTTTAAGTTGTTGCATGTAGATCTCTGGGGACCTTACAAAGTGACAAATTTAGATGGTTCTTATTTTTTTCCTAACCATTGTGGATGACAGATCAAGGGGCACCTGGACATACTTGTTACATAGCAAGCAACAAGTGTGTTCAATATTAGCAACCTTCTTTAAATACATTAAGAATCATTTTCGAGCTTTTCCAAAGTTTGTTAGGACTGATAATGGGAGTGAGTTTGTCAACAAAGAGTGTGTCAAATTGTTTGCTAAAGCTAGGATTATCCATCAGAGAACCATGAACTATACTCTACAACAAAATGGTGTGGTTGAGAGAAAGCACACGCACCTTTTAGATACAGCCCGAACCTTAAAAATTCATGCCAATTTACCAAATGAATTATGGGGAGAGTGTGTGTTGTCAGCTACTTATTTGATCAACAAAATGCCAATGCCTCTACTGGGCTAGAAATCACCTCACAAGGTCCTCTATAATGAAAAACCAAGCTATGATCATTTGAGAACCATAGGCTACTTGTCATATGCTGCAAATATAGGTTCTAAGGGAGATAAGCTAGCAGCAAGAGCAAGGAAGTGTGTTCTTCTTGGTTACCCTCTTGGTCAAAAAGGTTATAAACTTTACGACTTGCACAATAAACAAGTGTTTTGTAATGGAGATATTATTTTTAATTAGAGTTGTTTTCTATTCAAAGAAGTGTCCTTGCAAGAAAAGGCTATTCCTGATCATGAGAGCTCAAAAAATCCTAATTTTGTCCTTTTTGCCTTGATGATGTTGCTTCTATTCCAGAATGTCTCCAACATGATTGCTCGTCTCATTCTCATCTAGACAATCAAATTCCTTCTTCTTCCAGCCCTCATCCCATACACACGTCTCCTGCTCATTTTGACTTAAATGTTAGGAGGTCCATTAGATCCAAATCCCAACTTAAATGTTCGCAGGATTTTGTCTTAAGTGTCAATGCCAACATCAGCAGCAATTCATGTTCTTATCCCATCTTTAAACCTAAAGACTTTAATTCTCTTCCCTATGAATATGTAGCTTCACTTGCCAATGTTTTGTCCACCCAAGAGCCTGCAAATTATGCAAAAGCTTGCCAGGATGTAGGTTGGAGGAAGGTAATGGATGAGGAGCTGAGTGCTTTGAAGAAAAATGACACTTGGGAACTGTGTGAGTTACCTACAAGGCATAGAGCCATTTCTTCTAAATGAGTCTATAAGATCAAGTACAAGGCTGATGGGATTGTGGAGAGATTAAAGGCAAGATTGGTCGTAAGGGGCTTTGATTAGCAACAAGGGAAGGATTACAAGCATACCTTCTCTGCAGTAGCTAAGCGCAACTGTGACAGTTGTTATTGCTCTAGCTGCCGCAAGGCAATGGCCAATATACCAGCTAGACGTGAATAATGCATTCTTACATGGATTTATCGAGGAAGAAATCTACATGAACTCACTAGAGGCCTACAAAAACGCTAAACCTAATCAAGTATGCAAGTTGAGGAGGTCTTTATATGGCCTTAAACATGCATCTAGGCAGTGGAACAAGGAACTCAAAAGGTTCTTGATTCAATTTGGTTTTCAACAATCTGTATATGATTATTTGTTATTCATCATGAGAGATGGTACCAAGTTTGCTGTAGCTCTAGTATATGTAGACAACATTCTCATGATTGGGAATTGGGATGAACAAATTAACTCCACTAAAGAGGTGTTACATAGCAAGTTTACCATCAAGGATCTCATACTTGCTAGGTATTTTCTGGGAATTGAAATATTCAGAACTTCTGGTGGTACATACCTTTATCAGAGGAAATATATTTTAGATTTGTTAAAGGGTGCTGGTTTGACAGCTTCAAAGGCTGTTAATACCCCATTTCCTCCTAACTTGGGATTATCTGATGATGTTGGTGATTTGTTGTATGAACCTAAACAATATAGAAGATTGGTAGAGAAGCTATTGTATTTGACCATGACTCGTCCAGATATTTCTTTTGTAATGCAACAATTGAGTCAGTTTTTAGTAGCACCGTAGATGGCACATATGCAAGTGGCAACATATGTTCTTAAATACTTGAAAGGAACAATCTCATATGGACTTTTCTATCCTGTACAGTCACAATTACAATTGACTGGGTTTTCAAATTCAGACTAGGCCACTTGTACCATGAATAAGAAGTCAGTACCAAGTTATTGTATGTTCTTAGGACATGCTTTGGTCTCCTGGAAAACGAAGAAACAAGCTAACATATCTGTGTCATCTGTTGAGGCAGAGTATAGGACCATGGCCAGCACAACTTGTGAACTTATTTGGCTCTCCTACCTGCTCAAGGATCTTTCTATTCCTATTTCTTTGCTAGTTACTCTTTTATGTGATAATAAAGTAGCCTAACAAATTGCTACTAATCTTTGTTTTCACGAAGGGACGAAGCATTTGGACATTGATTGCCACTTCACAAGAGAGAAGCTTGAGTCGAGTTTCTTGCAAACTGCTTATGTCCCTTCACAGTTGCAAATTGTAGATGTTCTCACAAAGCCATTGAGTCATGCTGCTCACTCCAGACTGAGCGCCAAGATGGGACTTTCGAGAGCTCCATCTTGAGGGGGGATGTAGAGAATATCATATGATTTACACTACTTCGTCAAAGTTTGTCACGTGTAATACACGTGGTTGTAAATTAGTAAAGTTAGATTAGTGTGAGGTGTTTTATTTGTACATATATTTGAGCTTCTTGTATACGATACTATTTTTGATATCAATAGATAAAATCGTTTTTCTCTCTGCTATTTCTTACTTCATTTCCTTCGTCTTTTCAGCCTTGCTCAATTTCCAGACAACCACACTCAAAGAGCTCATAGCTGAAATTGATCAACCACTAAACAAAAGAACACCCAGTCGTGAACCACACACAAAGATTTCTCACACAAGATCAGCTCAGGGTACGTAAAGCTTAAGATAAAAAATCACAGTTGCTAAAAGGACCACCCAATCAATGACAAAGGCAAAAGAAAAAGCCAGGAACAAGGATTCTGTCCAGGTCATGTATTACACCAAGAGAAGTTTCCAACAGATAGACTTCTACCACAACACAATTAGCACCAAACATCATCGACAATAACCCTAAAAATTTTGCTGGCACGTCATCCAAAATATTTCAATTTTCACTTAAAAAAATGATAACATTCAGCCCACATCTTACATGAATCACACCAATAATCCAATTTCAATTATCAAGTCATATCTCCAAAAAAATGCCACCTTAGATAGTCATATTATCCCCAAAAAAGGTTATTCATTAAATTCTATCTTGATTTAGAGTTCTAAACTTTATCAAACTTATTTTGGAAGAGTCCCATATAAACACAACTAGGCCCAATTATTAAATAATGTCCAAAATTAAATAATAAGATATAATCACCTATCTCTTAATAATTAGTACTATAATCACCTACATCTTAACAATTAGTATTTCAGTATATGTCCATCTTAAATGTGATAGTTAAGGAGATTTATTAATCTTTAAACCCAGTAATGTCAGTACAAGAGGCCCTTAATTTTTTTCTACTATGTTGTTATATATAATGTTAACCTATCCCATCAAAAAATAAACATTGTTCTCATGTAGGAATTTTGTCACGAGATGGTAATGTTATTGTCAACACCATGTGTTAAATAAAAAAAATGAAATAACATGGAATTTGAGATGCAAAGAATAAGCATGTTTAGCTGATAGTTTTGGTAGTAAGGAAATTTGAATGAGATGTCTGAAAAAGATAGTGCAAACTAAGGAAGCGAATATGACATAGATACCAAACGTTATACATATGGGTGGAACGTAAGTGGTCGATAGGTTTCTCCTCCTTTTCTCACAGTTTATCAATGGTCCTGAGAAAATAGATAGCAGAGAAAGAAAATTGAAGAAAATTCTGTATTTTAGTGTCTCTATCAAATGTGCAAAGAAGGGTATTTATATACAATTAACTAAAAAGGATGAGATCCTAATTTTATGCTATCTATTTACATAATCATATAAATTGGTTGACTATTAGATGCTAAAATCAAGTAATGGGATCAAGGATCAGATTACACAAGATTAAAGTTAACGCCCCTCCTCAAACTCAAGGTGTCATAGAAAATGAGAGTTTGAGTTTAGAAATAAGATTTGCAAAGTGTCAAAGTGGATGAGATTTTGTGAAGATGTCTCCATAAGCTTGTGATGAGATGCGAACAATTTGTATGGAGCTTTGAAAAACACGATGTCAAATAAGATGAAAATCAATCTTGATATGATTGATCCGTTTATGAAAGACATTATTATGAGCAATTTGTATGGCACTATGGTTATCGCAATAAAAAAGTGTTAGTTTATACTATTATAGCTAATCAATTAGTTATAATTTGATGTATGACATTATTATTTAATTGATAAAGACATTTTTATCTTTATGTATGTATATTAATTACACTTGATATTTTAATACTAAAGGTAAAATCTCTAGAATAGTTACTATATAACTGAAATTATGATGAGATCATAATTATGAGATTCAATTTATATTTATGTATTATCCCCAAATTGTTCATAGTTACAGTTTCCTTAAGATAGGATATTGATAAAACGGTAAAACTAGCACACATTATGTTTCTTTCTTATGAAAAAGGTAATTGATCTTATAAATTAAAGTATGGGGATACTTAAACTAATGTGTGAGTGCTTATTAGAGAATAAGTTCACTAAACTAACCCGATGGTGAAGATCCTAAATAGAATATTACTTATGTGTCTGTGGATTTCCTTATAATGATGGTTGTATAATTAATTCTCAGACTTGAGATTACCAAGTTATCTCATGTGGGAATTATTATATTTTAATACTACTTATGAACTGTACTAGGATAAGTTCTTGGATGTGGTATGAACCATATGAAAATAGTTGAGTATATAAATAAAGGGTTTGTCATTATAAAGTAATTACAGAGAATGTTTTACTATTCTTGATTAGTAGTGATTTATGGAATTATCTGGTTAGAGTGAAATGACATTTAAAAAGGTGTTTTCAAATATCAATTATAAATCAATTACTAATTAGCAAGAACGAATATGATGGGATATAAAAGAATAGACATTATATTCATACTCTGTCCAATTGGAACATTAGACGACGAAAGGATTAAATTATACATCATAAACATACATGAATTGGTTAAGTTAAACCATTTTGACATTCTTGATATTTGAGTGGTCATAACATATTATAAAATAACATATTAAGTTAAACCACTCAGCTTTCAGGTTTTACTCTCTCTTCCTCTCATTTTGTTTCTGTTTGGGTTCTTCCTACTTTGTTCGGATCTAATCTGATCTGATTTTTGATCCACTCCGATCCAATTCTTTTTCGTTTAATAGGACATTTCAATATTTGTTGTTGGTTTCCAGAGTTTGATTTTTGTGTCTGATTTCTTTGAACTTTTCGTTGCCATCATTCTGATTTGGAATTAAGGTTTATGGTTATTGATTGGATGCAAATGGTTGAAATCTGCGAGGTTATCTACTTTTGTTATTTAGGGCTTTATGTCTCATTTTTGTTCATAATCCAGCACTTGGGTTGTGAATGCCTTATGATTCGATTCTTTACGACCGTTCTTCTTTATGGCAGCTAGTCATATTTCTAATGGTTGAGAAAATTTTTATGTATTTAGTATTTAGTTTATTTGCTTTTATTTGTTTCTTGCATTGTTCCATATCATTCACTTAAATTCCACTAAATTTTTTATTGTGTGCAATACGTTCACTTAGCATTTACTAAAGGGTGGGTGGGAGGTAGGTGGGTCGCTAGATTGTGTGGACAAAAATTTTGATCTTTGAAGTATGAGACTTTCTGTCTCTGGCTTCACTCAGCAGACTCAGGAAGGTATGCTTTTCCTTATTGCTTCCTTTCTGTAATTTTTCTGTACATATTCTTTCCTTTTTATTTTTGCTTGTTCTTCTATTAGTTAGTACACTACAAGAAAATTGAGAATTTGCGTCGGAATATTATGAAGCAATCCGTCGCTGAAAACAAAAATTTACCGACCGCTAACCAATCCGTCGGCAATATTGACGGGGAAAATTCGGCCCAGAATCTGCGACAGACAATAGCGACGGAACAAGTCTCGGCGACGGTAAAAAACGCGGGAATAGTTCCCGCAATTTGATTGCTTCGCCATTTACCGACGGTATTTTGTCCGTTGGTAAATACACCGACGGAATGTATGTATTCCGTCGGAGATTTATTGACTGGATAAACTTTCCGACGGTACGCAGTTTCCGTCGGAATATATACAATCATATACCGACGGAATATTGTCTACCGTCGGTTCGGTAAACCTTATTTACCGACGGAGTATATGAACCGTCGGTATCTAACCTAATTTTATAATTTTACCGACGGCAAGGTGCCATGCCGTCGGTATATGTTTCAGTCAATACCGACGGTAACATTTCACCGTCGGTAACTATCAACAGAAAACCTATTGTACCGACGGATCACATTGTGTTCCGTCGGTATTGGAGTTTCTTCCGGAACGTTCCTGCTCTCTTTTACCGACGGAGATTCTTTTCCGTCGGTATCTGAAATAATTTAATAATTTTCCCGACGGCAAGGTGTCATTCCGTCGGTATATGTTTCAGGCCATACCGACGGTAACATTTCACCGTCGGTAACTGTCGGCAGAAAACCTATTTT
>JAOTAY010000009.1:20491160-20507935 GCA_025629805.1 Erythroxylum baracoense | reverse complement strand
GCTGTATTTTAGCTTTTAAAAAAGCTATTTCTACTCCAAAAGTACTTTTGAAGTTTACAGCCAAACACTCATTTTTTTTCTTAAAATAGCTTTTGCGGTGAGAAAAAGTGCTTTTCTACTAGCCAAAAGCTGAACCAAACGCACTCTAAGACGTGATCAAGTAAAGATTTTTGTTTTTTTCCATTTATAACAAGTAAATTACTATAGAATATATTTGTAATCAATTTTTGATAAAAATTAAAAATAAAACAAAAATTAAGAGAAATTGAGGGAAGGAGTATTTAATAATTTATAACCTATAAAAGGAAATCATTCTGAGAAGCAAAGATGACTATCGAAATTCATATATTATTTTGCATGCTAAGGAAGAACTTGTTGGGGCTTTAAGAAAAACCCTCGAAGGATCTCTAAGATTACTCAACTAATAACAAACTACTTAAATGATAAAGATGGCTGGCAGATAACGAAGACATGATTTTAACGTGAAAAACTCTCTAGTGTAGAGGTAAAAACTACAAGACAAACAGATAATAAAATCCACTAAATAAAATAAAAGATATAAACGATAAAGCTTTACGACTCTCTCAATCAAGAACACCTCATAAGATAACTAAAGCTACTCTCTTTAGCTGGCTCTCTTATTGCTCTCTTGAGTTCTCTAAAAAAATCTGTAGGATTGAGTACAAATTGACACCCACACACACACACATATATGTAGCAATACTAATCCCAACTAATCCAAAAGATCAAACTTTAATAAAACTATAGTTGATGAATACTATTTAGACTCTAAAACTCCTCTTTTGTTGAGTGATTATGTCTTATGTAAATTTTGCCTCTCAAATTTATCGTTAAACTCTGAAGATAAGGTTTTGTATATGGCACATGGTCGCCTATATGAATGTGTATGGTGACCATGTTTGACCTTTAAGCTTTACATGTTAACATCGCGAAGCTACAATGTTAAAATGAGTTACATTGTCAGTGGACACAACCTTGTCTACCACTTACACAACCATGTCTGACTCTAACATGTTTGATCTTGAATCATCACCTTTCAACTTAAACATAGTTACAGAAGCTTATATGGTCATCAACACAGATGTGTCCACTATGGATATGGTCATGTGCCTTCCAGATATGGGTGTGACCTTTAGAAATAACTTTCAATCATCTTTTTCTATCTTAAATTTACCTAAACTTTGTTCCTTTTTATCTATGAAGATAGCTAAGACCTATGGAGTCCATATTTAGTGGAATTAAACAAACAAATGTCTATAAAATAGGGAGGGACCTACAACAAACTCCCTTTACAACCTATTTGGGAGGAGAAATTTGCCACCCCATTAATCACTTGAAAGCCATCTTAACGAGCTTACTATAAAGCTCACTCATGGGAACCACCTTTGTTAATATATTGGCACCATTATCATTAATGTGAATCTTCTTCACCTTAATAGTTGCTCCTCAACCATATACTACAACTAATGATACCTGACATTAATATGCTTGGTGTGGGAATGATCCATGGGATTTTTTCTCAAATCCATAGCACTTTGATTGTCATAGAAAACCATGTACTTATCTTATTCACATCTAATTTGTGGAGAAATAGTTTTAACCAAAACATTTCCTTTTGAACTTTAAAGGCCGTAACATATCCCACCTTATTAGTAAACAAGTTATACACTTCTACAACATAGATTACCAGTAAATAACTCCCCCATGACTTTGAATAAATATCCCGAGATTGATTTTTTTGATATTGAAATAACTAACTATATTCACATCTATATATCTTTCTAGAATTAGGTCACCATTTCTAAAACACAAAAATAATCTAGAATATGCCCAAAAATATTTGAAGATCCACTTTACTACTTCCTGATGTACCTTTCTAGTGCACACTATAGTATATATTAAGGAGCTAATAATAGAGGAATATGGAATTAAAGATATACTCTCTTTCTCCTTCTGATTAGTAGGACACGCATGCTTGCTTAACTTGAAATGAGCTACTAATGGTGTACTTATTGGCTTAGCATACTTTATATTGAACCTCTCAAGCATCCATTCAATATATCACTCTTGTGAAAACCACAACTTTTTGGCTTTCCTATCATGAATGATCTATATGCCCAAATTTTGTTTTGTAGGACCCAAATCTTTCATGTTGAAGGAATTGGACAAGTGCACCTTCAACCTGTGGTAATGTTGTCGCCTGTAATCAAATTAATACCAACTTTAGCAATAAAAGAAAATGTAGTTAGTGAAAAGTTAAGATCGTTCCCACGAGGAATTATAACGATAATTGTTATACGAATTGAAAACTAAAACAAAGTGGGGGGGGTTTAATGAATGTGAACTTAAGAAATTAAAAATGGCAGAAATTGGAATTAACAAAAATAATTGGATCTGAAAATTCAGTAAACAAACCTTGGTTTTGGGTCACAGACGTTATCAAACTAATATAGATCCTCGATATAAAACTCAGTCCATTAATAAATATTCATTGGGTAAAGTTTTCTCTTAAGATTAAATGAATAGAAACATGTATTCTAAACATTCTTATTAGTCAAAAACTTAGATACGATCTTAAGTTTAATTGATTAATAGCTTTAAGAACTAAGAAACCAATGGACAAGACAACACATATATGATATGGATTTAACCAAGTTAAGTGTCTTCTTAGAATTTTCAACTCTAACGTAAAGATGGTAATCTTAATTGCCACTTTGGATTAGCAAGACTGAACGTCAAATCCTACTAATCTGGCTATAAATTAAACAAATCAATTCCTAATTGCGCATCCTAGAAATCAATCAATTCAATCATGATAAGCGATTCGGAAGACACTTAATATTCATCAATAAAATAAACTTTATTTGAAAATCTCACACATACTAGATGATAATATGGCTCCCTTCAACAAAAAAAATAAGTTTAGCTACTCATACTAAAGGTAAGAACTAACAGAAGAATAGCAAAATATAAAGTCTCCATCCCTTGTATTTTCCCAAAAAAATACAAAAATTCCTAGAAACACCGAAAAAACTACTGCAGAAAATGTAAAGAACTAAAGACTCTCTGTGAAAAGTAGTCCACGTGAACAGTAAATGTTTTTAATCAATTTTGATCTCCTCTCTCCTCCATCATGTCGTAATCTTCAACAGATACACTCCCCACATATTCAGGCTATAGATCCCCACCAATAAGGCAACATTTGATTTCCAAAATCATAAAGATCTTTGGTGGATCGAATCTGATTTGAAATCAGATTCTGTAGATGATCTTTTTCCTTGCACATGCCCATGCTTAGTCAGCAACACATCTGCCAGCTTGTGTCTATTTCCTTATCTATCCATTTCACGACTTTTTGCTTCATAATCAACTCCAAGAAAGCTTAAGACTTCCTAACAACAAAAGATGGGCAAGTCTATTAAGTTGAACTCAAATTACACTCAATAAAAGGGAATTAGAAATCAAAACAGTGAAAATTGCTCATCCTATCAAATGGCCCCACACCAATCTTGCGCTTGTCCTTGAAAAGATATGCCAAACCACTACACTTTATCAATTCGTCCTTTATAAGATTAAGTGCACACAATCTACTAAACTTGGGCCAGTAATTGTTGCAACACACATGATAATCACTTTTCACCGATATAAATAAACAAAGTCAAATTAAAACATTCTTATTCGAAGGCAATTGTGAAACTAAGGTGAATTCGTCTCACAGATTGCTCTCTTTACACTCAAGTGTTTAAGGCTAAAGTGTTTCCCTCAAATCTCCCTCTAATAGATTGCACTACCATAGACTTGCAAATTCACCAATTATCATTCATTCGAATTACATAAGCTCATAGATCAGAAAGACTTTATTTTGGGTTGTAATGGGGCTGGGTTCAAGGGTGAGGTAAAAATGGCAAAGGGTTAATCACAAACATTTATAAAGTATCAAGTAAAAGGGACAACCAACTATAAATTCTGAGACAAATATATAAATACAATAGACTACAACTACTTATTACTAACTAATGCTGGTATGCTTTATTCTTTATTCTTTTTCATTTTTTTCATTTTCCTTTTCTTTCTTTTTTTAATCAATGAATAAAACAACAATAATAGCATATATCAACAAACATGAGTAGAAATACCTCTAAAAATACCTCAGAATATAATACAAAATAAAAGTCCCTAATTTATAGACATTAAATGCTTACTTGGTAATTCATTAAACTGGTGATAGGGTAAGACTAAAGGGATTTTTGGTTTCAATGTAAGTTGATTAATTAAAAAACAAACAGGGTTAAAGGCTCAAAGGGTTTTGCAAAGGGAAAATTGACTCGTTGGGTCATTTAAGCTAAGGAGTTTAAAACAAGGAAGGCCTTATTCATTTCGATAAACCATGTAGTTAGACAAATTCAATCTGGTTCAGTGCAAGTTTTGAAGGCAAGACTGATTAGAGGAGCATCACACAATACAAGAAATAGAATGATATAAAGATGATGTCATTAAGGCTCAAATTTGCTCATAGGTTTAATTCAAGAATTCACCTTAATTCCACATATTACCTAATCACTCAAATGTCAAACTTTGACTAAGCGTACAAGACCAGTTATTGCAATTAATCAACATGGTTCACCTTAGACTCACATAGCCCAGTTTAATTTCATGCACACCCTTAATCTCATCCAAACTAATATGATAAAGTTTCATGGCTCAAGACACGAAACAAGCATGTAAAGAATAGAAAATTTTAAAGAAAAGAGAATCAAAGAAAGGCAAGACTACATAATCAGACACATGAATTCCAATTCCCCCACACCAGACCAACATTGTCCTCAATGTTATAACATAAGAATAAAGAAGCAAAAATATAAAAGAAGAGAGAAAAGAATGTTTCTGTATTCATGGAGTGCCGAAATCATAGAGTTGGTGGTTGAGGAGGTTAGAATCCTTGATTTGCAATATATGCCATTAAATTTTGCTCCATTTGATGCATTGGACGTTCAAGATAGGCTAAGCGAGCGTCCAAATTGGGTTAGGGGTTAGCTATGGCTCGGTGTCTCAGTGACAACCCGACTCCTTGTGATTTGTCATAGGTTGAAAATAGTTTTTTGTCCCGGATTGGTGAAGGATATTCCTCTATGACTCATGTCGACAATTTCCATCTTGCATAAGCATTCCATATCTAAAGGCTTTATGGCACAAGCCACCATCATATTAGTATTATCAAGGTCTAATACATCCAAATTAATAGCAACTGAGTGATATAAGATCCTAAGATTAATGGTTTGGATTTTTATTTAATACGGATTAAAATTGCGTTAAAAACGAAAAACCCAAATTAACAGGAATTTGTCTATCTATACACGATAAGAAATAAAATTCAGCCTTAGAAAGGGTACCTAGTGAATCCCGACGCCCTGAAAAGCTATACGCTAAGAGTCGATGTATGATTTTGAAAACATGATTTTTGAAATATGAACTCCTAGATGTACTGGAGCTATATTGATGATGGTCGACAGACTATTGACTCCAGAATTTAGATGCATTAAAATCACTATGATAGTCACAGCGAGAGCTTAAAAATGGTTCATTTTTGACATCATCAATAGAGATAAAACCCATGGCCACATTAAACTCGGTAATAGATAATGCAAACTCCTTACCCATAAGCCTAAATTCAACAATCCCTTCAATGAACAAGTAAAAATGTTCATGAGAATTAAACTGAAATGTATTGTAGAATTCTCTTATTAATTCAGCAAATACAGGGCAATCAATTTTAGCAAACACACTCTAGCAAATTGGTCCCATCATTTGTTCAAAGGAATCATGTATTTCTAAAGCATGAAGATTATTAGTAAGAACACATTACAGGGGTAAATTTTTCGTTGGCTGAGTTGCTGAAATTTTTCATTGTCTTCCGAAAGACGAAATGAAGTGCATCCTCCACTGCTTGAGTTCCATTTGCTATGGTGTTCCACTTGATTACCCTTCCTTGTTCAATTTTGGGGCCTGGTGTTGGTTCGAATATCAAAGGTTCTGCTGGGATTGATTCTATTGTCGTGCTCAAAGGAGTTTAGGTTGTTGCTAAATTTGTAATGGGATACGCTACCCTTCTTGAATCACTCTTCTTCCTTGGCATGATGGAAAACTTGATGAATACACAGTCTTGGATTTGAAAGAAAGAACATAAAACCACAAAATATTGCTTTGGGAATGGAGGTTTACGGTAAAGAAGATTGGGTGAAGTTTCGTAAAGAAGATGTAAAAATATTGTGGTTTCGGTAAGAAGACATAAAAAAGGTTAAGTTTTGTGTGGGCATTCACAAAGTTGCAAGGTGATTGGAAGTTAAAGGAAAAATACGTGAAGGAGGGAAGTAAATTTGGGGGGGGGGGGACGGTAAACTTTGGTGATGACAGTGGGAAGAAGAAAATGTTTTTCATTTTTTCGTTTTTTTAGTCAATAAAATTGCAAAAATTAAAAGAATAATTGATAATGCTAAATGAAATGGAATGAATTTGTAACTGAAATAAAACAACTGAACAGAATAAAAATGAGAACTACTAAAAATAAAAATGAAATGGAATTTGAAAATTTTGGGTTGCCTCCAAATGCGCTTCTTTAAAGTCGTTAGCTGGACGTGTGTATTAACTTACATGATTAGAGATAGGTTAGGGTTACCAGCCCTATCTCTTCCACATGCTCGACCATAGAGTTTTCGTAAAATGGCTTCAAATGGTGTCTATTAACTTTAAATACCTTGGATGTATCTAGACTTTAAATTTCTACCGCATCATGAGAAAAAATGTTAGTAATAATAAATGGCCCAAGCTAACGAGATCATAATTTTCCTAAAAATAACTTAAGCTTTGAATGATAAAAAAGAACTTTTTGTCCTATCGAAAAATGTTTCCGAGAAATGATTTAATCATAAAAAGCTTTAGTTTTTTCCTTACAAAATTTGTCATTTTTATACGCTTCATTACGAATCTCTTTTAACTCCTGCAATTGCAGTTTCCTATTATTACTAACCTATACTTGGTCCATATTCAACTGCTTCACAGCCCAATAGGCTATATGTTATATTTCCACAAGTAAGTGACCAAGCTTACAGAAAACTAACCTATATGGCAACATTCCTATTGGAATATTGTAAGCAGTCTAGTGCACTCACAAGGCATCATCTAATCATAAACTCTAATCCTTTCTATTCGAATACACCACTTTTTCCAGTGTAGACTTAATCTCCCTATTAGATACTTCAGTTTGTCCACTTGTTTGCGGATGACAGGCTGTAGAAACTCGATGTGTGACACCATATCTCTTCATCAAAGCCTCAAGAATCTTGTTGCAAAAATAGGTCTCTCGATCACTAATGATAGCGCGAGGCATTCTAAACCTGTCAAAAATGTTAGATTTAACAAAATCTATAACAGTTTTGGCATCATTAAATAAAATAGCTTTAACTTCAACCCATTTCTAAATGTAATCCACAGCAAACAAAATATAATTCTTTCCAAAAGAAGAAGGAAAAGGACCCATAAAATCTAATCCCCAGACATCAAAAATCTCACATACCAGGATGTTAGTAAGTGGCATTTGATCTCTCGATCCCAAGCTACTTGTTCTTTGACAACGATCACAAAACTTGCAAAACATGTAAGAATCATAAAATAGCTTAGGCCAAAATAATCCACATTTAAGAATTTTTCGAGTTGTTCTTTTGGGACCAAAATGTCTCCCACATAGATAAATGGAAAATTTTAATATGGAAGGAATTTTATCATCTGTAACACATCTTCTAACAATTTGATTAGCACAATATTTCTAAAGATGAGATTCATCCCAAATTTATTATTTAGCCTCTCGCTTAATTTTATCTTTTTCAGCTATAGATAAATTATAAAGTAAGGACTTAGTTGCCAAGAAATTATGTCAGCATACTATGGAATTATCTGTTGAATTACGAAGAGACTTTCATCCAAAAATTCATCTTCGATAACATTAGATGAATTGGTTGGAATGATCCTGCTAAGATAATCGACCACTAAATTTTCAGCTCCTTTCTTGTCACGTATCTCGAAATCGAATTCTTGGAGAAGTAAAATCCATCGAATCAATCTCGGCTTTACTTCTTTCTTATTCACCAAGTATTTTAGGGTTGCATGGTCTGAATAAATGACCACCTTAGTGCCCCATAAGTAGGACCGAAACTTTTCCAACCCAAATACTACAACTAAAAACTCTTTCTCTATCGTGGAATAATTTTTCTGAGCATCATTAAGTGTCATGGAAGAGAAGTAGATGACATGAGGTACCTTGTCTACTTTTTGTCCTAGTACTACTCCAACTGCATAGTCGAAGCATCACACAGTAGCTCGAATGGAATATCCCATTTCGACGGTTGAATAATCAAAGCTATAGTGAGTCATTCGTTGAGTTCATTAAATGCAATCTTGTATGGCTCATCCAAAATCAAACTTCACGTCTTTTTGGAGTAGTCTACACATGGGTTGTATAATCTTTGAAAAATACTTGATAAATCGCCGATAGAATCTTGCATGACCAAGAAAGGAACCAACTTCCCGCACAGTCACGGGGTAAGATAAAGATCGAATAACATCTATCTTAGCCTTATCAATTTCAATTCCCTTAGAAGAAATTGCATGACCAAAAATTATGCCTTAATTAACCATGAAATGACACTTTTTATAATTTAAAACTAAATTAGTCTGAATGCAACCTTTAAGCACTTTTTCAAGGTTGATAATGCATGTTTCAAAAGACTCTCCATAAACGTTGAAATCATCCATAAAAACTTCCATACAATTCTCCACAAGTTTAGAGAAAATACTTACTATACACCTTTGAAATGTCGCTGGTGCATTACACAACCCAAATGGCATTCTTCGGTAAGAAAAGGTGCCGAATGGACATGTGAAGGTTATTTTCTCCTGGTCCTTAGGTGCAACCAAAATCTCGTGATAACCTGAATAACCATCTCAATAGTAATAGTGAGATTTATTTGCAAGTCTTTCAAGCATTTGATCAATAAACGGAAGCAAAAAATAATCTTTTCTAGTAAACAAATTTAGCTTCCTATAATCTATGCAAACTCGCAACCCATTTTAAACATGGGTAGGTATTAACTCACTATCACTATTTTCTATCACAGTTACCCCAGTTTTCTTTGGAACTACCTAGATTGGACTTACCCGATTGCTATCCGAAATTGAATAAATGACTTCAGTGTCAAGAAGCTTCACGATTTCCTTTTTCACCACTTCCATCATGGGTGGGACTAATACCCTTTAAATATTTGATGTATGCAGATGGTGGGACTAATACCCTTTAAATCTGCCACTGTCCAACCGAAAGCTTCCTTACGCTCCTTTAACACTTGAATCAATTGATTTTCCTACAAAAGAGTAAGTTTATTATAGATTACATCAGGTAACAAGTCTTTCTCACCCAAAAAGATGTATCTTAAGTGGCTAGGCAAACTCTTCAACTCTAATGTTGGTGGTTGGATCAAGGACTTCAGCAGCTTGGAGCTATTGAATGATAGCTCCATATATGGCAACTTCCTCTCCAATTGATTGGATTTTTCCAATTGATAAAACAACACCTCTAATTCATGGTTGGGCAGTAGCGATGCTTTAATGCTTTGCAATTGTGATGTCTCTCCCAACTCCAAGAATGTTTCACATGTATCCCTTCCACTCAATAATGAATTTTCCTACACCCATGTGTTAATAAAATCCACAGAAACAATAGGTTGTTCATCATCTAGAATTTTCATGGCATTGTATAAATTGAATTTAATTAGTTTACCATCAAATTCCATAGTAAATGACACATCATTAACATCAATTTTCGTTCTTGTGGTTTTTAAGAATGACTTTCCAAATAAAATCGGGGTTGAAGAAAATACATCATCACTTCCCATCTGCAAAATATAAAAGTCATCTGGAAAAAGCATATCCCCCACTTGAATTAAAATGTCCTCTAATATACCCTTTGAATAAGCATTTGAACGATCCACTAATTGAATTACTACATTAGTTTCCTTGAGAGGTTCCACATTTAAAGACTTATAAACATCATAAGGCATGACATTTATGGAAGCACCCAAATCTAACAAAGCTTTTTCAATTTTCAAATCACCAATTTTACATGGGATAGTGAACATACCTGGGTCTTGACACTTAGGTGGAAGCTTTTTCTTTTGCAAAATGGTTGAAACATTCTCCCCCAATTGCACTTTCTCATCAAATTTCAATTTTTGTTTTGAAGTGCAAAGTTCCTTAAGGAATTTAGCATAATGTGGGATCTATTTTATTGCATTAAGTAAAGGAATATTTACTTGGACTTTCTTGAAAATATCTCATATTTCCTTCTCTTGATCCTCCTTCCTTGCCTTATTGAATCGACTAGGAAAGGAGGACTGCACAACCAGATTCTACATACCTTTCTGAGTTTTTTCTGGCTATTCAGTTGCCTCCTTTATTGCTTCTTCCTTAATTTCTCTCTTGGAGATTTTTGTTAGTGGTTCCTTCAATTCCTTCCCACTTCGTAACATGTTAGCTTTAGCACTATGTTTGGGGTCGATTTTTGATTGGGCTGGAAAATTTCCAGAACTTTGTGCCTTCAATCTATTAATGGCAGTTGCCATTTGGATCACTTGATTTTCAAGTTAGATACTAGCTTGAGTATCCCGCTGAAACTTCAGGGTATTAGTGTCTAAAGATTGATCTATATCTTCCAAGGAAGACTTACCTTCGGAATTAGATGTCATTTTTTGATGTTGTCTAGGCACATATGGTTGTCTAAATTGCTGGAAATTTATGGTAGTTTACTGCCCTTGCGAGTTCCCATAGCATAAATTCGGATGATCACGCCAACCCAGATTGTAGGTATTAGAAAATGAGTCATATTTCCTCTGATTTGTCCAGCAAAACCCCTTACGACATTCACCTGTTCTATGTTTTCTTCCTACAAAATCAGACATACATCAGTGAGGTGTCCTAACATCGAACATATTCTACATACCTTTGCTTCTTCTTTCTTTTTAACTGCAAGTTGTCGCAATAAAGATGTAAGTTTATGCAATCTTTTCTCCAATGCTGTCACATTCACTTCATTTATGTGTTTTGAACCATGGCCAGAATGGATCCCGAATTGTTGTGTATTGGAAGCCATATTCGCTATCAAATCTTTTGTGGCTGTTGGTGTTTTATCCACTAGAGCTCCACCACTTATAGCATCGATCATACTCCTATCTATGAGCAAAAGGCCTTCATAAAAGTATTGAATCAACAACTGGTCGATTATTTGGTGATGGGGACAACTATTACAAAGTTTCTTAAATCTTTCCCAATATTCGTAAAGTGTCTCACCCGTATGTTATCGGATGCCACAAATTTCCTTTCGAATGTTGGTAGCTCTCGATGCTGGAAAATATTTCTCAAAGAAGAGTTTCTTCATTTCAACCTATGTTTGCACATTTTCGCCAGCTGAATAGTATAACCAATCTTGAGCATCATCTTTGAGAGAAAAGGGAAAAGCCCTTAGTTTTATTTACTCTTCCGTCACATTTGTCGGCTTTATACCCATATAAACCACGTCAAACTCCTTCAAATGTTTGTAAGGATCCTCTCCTGGTAAACCTTTGAAAATCGGTAATAAATGGATTAGTCCAGATTTTAATTCAAAAGTGTTAATGTCCCCAAAATTTGGAAAATTGATGCAGTGGGGCTGTTGAGCATCCGTGGCATGGCTAGTTCACGAAGAGTGCTATTCGCAACCATCCCTTCCATTTTCTGCAATTGTTGTTGCAGTTTCGTCTATTTTAGTAGTCACTTGGCTGTCTTCTTGATCTCTGAATCAAATAACAGTTGAGTTGTCTTGTCGACTTGTGTAACATACATAAACTGTTAAGAATTTTCCTAACAACGGTGCCAAAATTTGGTAATGATGTCGCCTGCAACCAAATTAATACCAACTCTAGCAATAAAAGAAAATGTAGTTAGTGAAGAGTTGAGGTCGTTCCCAAAAGGAATTCTAACAGCAATTGTTATACGAGTTAAAAACTAAAACAAAGTGGGGGATTTTAAATGAACATGAACTTAAGAAATTAAAAATGGAAGAAATTGAAAATTAGCAAAAATAATTGGATCTGGAAATTCAGTAAACAAACCTTAGTTTCGGGTCACCGACATTATCAACCTAATATGGATCCTCGATATAAAACTCAATCCATTAACAAATATTCATTGGGTAAAGTTTTCTCTTAAGATTAAATGAATAGAAACATGTATTCTAAGCATTCTTATTAGTCAACAACTTAGATACGGTCTTAAATATAATTGATTAATAGCTTTAAGAACTAAGAAACCAATGAACAAGACAACACATATATGATATGTATTTAATCAAGTTAAACGTCTTCTTAGAATTTCCAACTCTAACATAAAGATGGTAATCCTAATTTCCACTTTGGATTAGCAAGACTAAACGTCAAATCCTACTAATCTGGCTATAAATTAAACAATTCAATTCTTAATTGTGCATCCCAGAAATCAATCAATTCAATTATGATAAGCAATTCGAAAGACACTTAATATTCATCAATGAAATAAACTTTATTTGAAAATCTCACACATACTAGATGATAGCATGGCTCCCTTTAACTAGGAAAATAAGTTTAGCTACTCATACTAAAGGTAAGAACCAATAGAAGAATAGCAAAATATAAAGTCTCCATCCCTGGTCTTTTCGCAGAAAAATATGAAAATTCCTAAAAACACAAAAAGCTACTGCAAAAAATGTAAAGAACTAAAGACTCTCTGCGTGAACAGTAAATGTTTTTAATCAATTTTGATCTCCTCTCTCCTCCATCATGTCGTAATCTTCAACAAATACACTCCTCACATATTCAGGTTGTAGATACCCACCAATAAGGCAACATTTGATTTCCAAAATCATAAAGATCTTGGGTGGATCAAATCTGAATTGAAATTAGATTTTGTAGATGATCTTTTCATTGCACGTGCCCACGCTTAGTCAGCAACATGTCTGCCAGCTTATATCTGTTTCCTTATCTATCCATTTCACGACTTTTTACTTGATAATCAGCTCTAAGAATGCTCAAGACTTCCTAATAACAAAAGATGGGTAAGTCCATTAAGTTGAATTCAAATTACACTCAATAAAAGGGAATTAGAAATCAAAATAGTGAAAATTGCTCATTCTGTCAACCTGTAAATCGTTCCAGCATCTTATCCTACTATCAATATATCATCTATATACAAGAGAAGGGTGATGAAGCTATTAGCAGAGAATTATTTGGAATACCCATAAGGATCAATTAACTTCCACTTATACATATTTCTTATCATAAACGAATCAAACTTCTCTTACCACTCTTTTAGTGCTTGTTTGAGCCTAAAGACACTTCTTTAAGTTATATACCAAGTACTCTTTTCCTTTGACTTTGAACCCTTTCAGTTGCTCTATGTAAATCTCCTTTTCCAACTGGTGAGAAAATCTCATTGAATCCCTTCATTTAATTGTTTCCTTTCACCTCTAGTCTCTCTATAATTCATTAGCTTGTTACCATCTTTCTTGATCTTGAACACTAATTACTGCATACTATGATTATAAGATTTGGCAAATGGATGTGAAAACAACTTTCCTTAATCGAAGTCTGGAAGAGGATGTGTACATGAAACAACCTGAAGGTTTCACATCTCCTGAAAATGCTAGGAAAATCTGCAAGCTTTAACGATCAATTTATGGATCGAAGCAAGCTTCTTGGAGTTTGAATCTTCATTTTAATGAGGCAGTCAAAGAGTTTGGTTTGCTAAAAAATAAAGAAGAACCTTGTGTTCACAAGAAGACTAGTGGGAGCGTAATTCTTTTCTTAGTCTTGCATGTAGTCGATATACTACTCATTGGAAATGACATTCTTGTGCTTCAATCTATGAAAACATAGTTAGGAAGTTGTTTTTCAATGAAAGACTTGGGCAAGGCAACCTACATCTTGGGTATTAGGATCTATAGAGAAAGATTAAGACAGATTATTAGACTAAGTCAAAGCAGTTATGTTGATAAGGTTTTACTTAGATTCAATATGTAAGAATCTAAGAAAGGCTTCTTACCCATATCACATTGCATAGTTTTGAGTAAGGCTCAGTGCCCTTCGACACAAGATGAGCAAGACTGTATGAGTAGGACCCCATATGCATCTGTTATAGGATCCATCATGTATGCCATGTTATGTACTCGTGCGGATGTTACATGTGCTTTGAGCATGACGAGTAGATACCAGTCAGATCCAGTTAAAAGTCACTGGATAGCTATTAAGAACATTCTTAAGTAATTGAGAAGAAATAAGGATATGTTCTTGATTTATGGTGGTGAGGAAGAGCTCATTGTAAGTGGTTATACTGATGCCAGCTTCCAATTAGACAAAGACAACTTTCGATCGCAGTCAAGATTTATATTCTGCTTAAATGGTGGAGCAGTGTGTTGGAAGAGTTCCAAGTAAGACACAGTTGCTAATTCTACAACATAAGTCGAGTACATTGCTGCTTCAAAAGCAGCAAAGGGTTGTTTAGGTTAAAAAGTTCATCATTGAACTTGGTGAGTTCCTAGCATTATGAATCCATTGCATCTTTATTGTGATAATAATGGAGCCATTTCCCAAGCTAAGGAACCAAAATTTCATCAAAAGAATGAAAACATACTCAGAATTTTTCACCTTATTCGACACATTGTTGAAAGAGGTGATGTGAAAGTGTTCAAAGTGTCAACATATCTTAATATAACTGATCCGTTGACTAAGCCTCTCCCACAAGCTAAGCATGATCGTCATACTAGAGCATTAGGCATTAGGCATCAAACATATGGATGTATGATTATAAAAGAGAGAAATTTTATGGCAAGTTATTTTTGGATAATCCATTAATAATACCCAATTATTATTTGTTGTGTTTATATTTGATGGAGTTACAAATGCATTTAAATTGTGATCCGATGAATAATGTGTATCTCACCATTGGCCATCAAGTGTATGACTTGATCATAAGACCCTATTGTAACATGGATACAATTATTCTAAAAGTCCCTAGCCAATGTCGTTAATGTAAGGGATCATAATGACTGTTGAGACTAGCATGTTGATTAACTGATGACCATGTTTCACGTTCTGTTATTATGGAGATATTAAGTTATTCACATGGGTGCATGTTGGAGAACATGCAATTGGACTAACCTACTATGAGAACACTTAAAAAATTGTTATATAAGTGTCATAAGTGGTTCTCATCACAACTACTAAATGTAGTCCTTTGACTTGATTTTGTCACAGTTTCTTATGTATGGATTAGTTTGTTTTGACATTGTTAAACGTCAGTCATAAAAGGTGATTATAAAAGCAATGTTTGGGCATACTATAAATCATGCCGAGGAATGTGGATGAACAAGATGGAATTTGTCTCTTTCTTATAATAGAAGAAAGATATCTCTAGGCACCTTGATGAGTTGAGATTGAAAAGTTACATGGCCATACACAAACAAGGTGACTTTCAGTCGTTTATTTCATAGTCTAACTCAGAGATGGAGAAACATGATTAATCCTAATAAAGATGACACAATTTCCTGCCGTATGCTTAATCGAGATATAATGAGACAAAGGGGCCTAAAAGAAATTTGGGCTTGCTGCTAATATTAAATAAACCTACAGGTTCACACACCAAGCAGGCTAAACATTCAATGGGCTTAATTTGATTTTAGGCCTAGTCTAATTCACACTTATGGTTTTCCTATATATACAGGTATATAAGTTATTAGAAGATAAATGGTCATATAATAAAAAAAACCTCGAACAACTGTCTTCAGAAAGAGAGAAAGGGGACAGGATTGGTGCTAGCAACGTGACATTTAACATGCTCTTTCTAGCACTACCAATTTGTTTTCTTATTTCTGTCGTAAAAGGTATAATTCATTCTAAATTTGATTTTAATATTCATATAGATCTTGGAATTTCGTATTTAAGATTTTACTATTAATCGTCCAAAATCCCTTCACCATCTTCAAAATACAATAGTATAATGCTCTTTTATCGACAAGCCATTTAAAATCTTAGTGACTAATGTGGAGACAACCACTAGTCTCACAAATCAACTACACTTCATCATTTGTCCTTGATGTCATTATTATAGTGTTGTTATCATCTCCATCCTTTTGTTGTCTTACTTTTTCTAGTCTCTCTTTGACTTATAACAGAACTTCTTTATATGACTATGTTCGGTGCAGTAGTGACACGTTCTAGTCTCTTTACCATCTCTTTACTTGGACTTATTTTTTATTTCCCTTACTTATTGGGACCTCTACTCTTATGTTTCCTTCAGCTTTCTACCACAAAAGCCTGTACATGTTGACACTAATCTCCTTCTGTAGCACCCCACTCCCGCAAGACCCGAACCCGACATCGTTGATGATATCCGAGCCCGTGCCCCGCGAGGATGGCGTGCTAATGCACTCAATCATTCAAAAGTCGGTATAATTTTTTTTAAAACATAAGATGCGGAATACATACTCAAATTGGATCCACATTCATGTATCATCAGTTTCAAATAGCATAATTTTCAATCAACACAATACAATCGTCAGAAATTTCGATAATCATTTGGGCCCTTTTTACAAATACAAAGCACTTAAGTCAGCTTGACATTAAAACTAACATAATCATTTGTAC
>JAOTAY010000009.1:20442335-20455304 GCA_025629805.1 Erythroxylum baracoense | reverse complement strand
GTAACTCCTGCAACTGAGCCTTCAGCTCCTTCAGTTCCACAGGTGCCATCCTATATGGAGGGATAGATATAGGAGCAACCCCTGGAACTAGATCAATAGTGAACTCCGTTTCATAAGTCCTAATTGGATTGAGTGTTGGTTGTTTCCTAGAGTTGGTATTTGCCTTTCACCTTTAACCCACTTCCAGACACCAATACCTCTTAAATGACCTTTCATTTTGATAATTCTAACTATTAAAAATTGGAGATGAAAGAGATGATGTATTTTTGGACGCCATATTGCTACTGTCTCTCTAACACTTACAGGCCCCTTAAGATTATAAAGAGCTCTGATACCATATTAGGTTTTAGAACCAGAAATTAACCAAAAAATAGAGTAGAAAATAGGTAATCCAAGAGGCAATTTATTGATGGGTACAGTTTACATTGATGTTGAAGGCCTAAATATACAGGCAATGGAATAACAAACCTAGCTAATATCTCGTTAAAGATTAACCAAACAAATCAAAAGTTGATATAACTAAGATAAAGGAAACATTCTAAACAAACTTGGATAACTCAAAAAATAAGACCACATTTTAAATAATTTTGAATCATTCTCCAACAAATTTCCTACCGCGCCTCCATCAATATGATCCTATTCAAACATTTGTATGGGTATATGTCTCCTTTATATGTTCCCTACTTAGCAAGAGAATCCAGTAATGTGGCGGTGGACCAAATGCTGTAAGATCGAGAGATAACTCTCTCTATCACCAAATTCCACGTCTTCTGAGCTTAGTAATGATAGAAAGCTCTAAAAATTGAACTAGAGCTCTAATGGAGTTCCAGTTGCAAGAGACAAAAAAATACCGTCTATGGAAAACTGAAGAGAGAAAGATAACTATCTTCTAAACTAAAGAATTTTGTTCTCTATTATCTTATAAAACAACCAGAACATTCTAAGTAAAACCATCTAGCTACCGTAACAACCAATTAATTAATTAACTTAAAATTGTTATGAGTAATATTTAAAGCTGACTGATTATCATAATAGAGCACAACTAGTCGCAAGTTCTGAACACCCAATTCTTCAAGCAAATTGACAACCCACGTTACCTTAACTATAGCATGAGACATAGAGTGATACTCAACTTCTAATGCAGACAAAGAAGCTGTACTTTGCTTTATAAATTTTCAGGAGATCATTAAGTTTCCTAGTAGAAGAACATACCTAGTAACCAATCTACAAGTAAAAGGGCAAACAACCCAATTGGAATCACTAAAAGCCTCCAAACGAAGATTGTTACTACCTCTAAGAAGAATACCCTGCCTTAAAGTGTCACGAACATATCAAAGAAAGTTATGAAGCACCACTAAATGAGATTGAGAGGATTTTAAAAAAATTAACTTAAAGTATAGATTGCAAAACAAATATCTGGAAGCGTATGGGTCAATACAATAGGAGGAAGAGATGAAGAAGTTCTAAAACTGACATCTTAAGTAGAGGCTGCAATTTTAGATGGACTAAACGAAGAACCTGGAGTTGATTCAGCAAGGATAGTTGATTTAGCAGTAACAGAAGGATAGAAGAAAGAAGTAAAATCTTCAAAATGGTTAGGAAAAGGAACATTTCTGCTTAGAAAAGCAAAGTGGTGAAAAGGGAAACATCACAAGAAGTGAAAATCGGTTTGGTTTGTAAATTGAGAACCTTATAAGCTTTTTTGCCAGCTGGATAACCAAGAAAAACACAAGCCAGTGAATGTTAGTTAACAATTCAACTTAATGTGCCCATGTGTTAAATAACACTAGGTAGAGAGCAATAGCTCAATATTATTCTAAAACAAGAAGGAAGAACCTTCTTCACAAGGGAAAACCCCTTTGTAATCTTAGAAAATCTTCCAAGAATTATTTCCAATCTAAAAGCCAACCATATTTCCCACATAGGCTACTATTTTATATCTACTTAACCTAACAAACTTCTAAGGAATAGATATCTCCTCCTAACAACCTGAATCACTAAAATATATCAATATCTAGCTATCTCATTACCGCTTATAGCCTGCCTTCTTCTTCCTTGTATAAACTAACCACTCTCCTCCTTTGTGACCAATATTCCTAACAATACCGCCCACTGATGAAATAACCTTGTCCCCAAGGTTAAGCTCCAAAAATTAGCCACGTATAAGCTCTTGGTCCTCCTACACAGCTTCCTCCAACGGTTTTCTTTACCAATGAATCAACCATTGGTCACGAGCAGCTCCTCGATTATGAAGTGTCTTGTTACCTAAGACTGCGATTGGTGTACACAAGTCTAGAGTATAGTCTAACTCTGGAGGTAACTCTTCCTGAACTTGGTGGTTTCCGATAGCCTTTTTGAACTGGGACATATGAAACAATGGATGTATACGGGCCTGAGGGGGAAGTTACAGTTGAAATGCTACGGTGCCAACCTGTTTGTCCACCAAATATGGTCCATAGTATTGTGCTGACAGTTTCAAAGGCAACTGCTTGGGCATGGACCCTTGCCGATGTGGATGAATCTTCAAATACATTGAAACTCCTACCTAAATATCATGACAACACCTTTGAGCATCCACAAAACGTATCATGTGATTCTGAGCGCGTTCCATATGATGTTTCAACTGTGTCAGAGTTTCGTCACTACTCATTAAATCCTGCACCACAACTTCCACCAATGTTTCTCTAAGAATAAAACGTGTTATTAAGGGAGGAGGTCTGCCATATATTACCTCGAAAGGAGAACATTTAGCTGCCGAATGAAAGCTGGTATTATAACAATACTCTACCCATGGTAAATAATCTAACCAAACCTTGGGTTGTTCTGAGCTAAAATAGCAAAGATATGTCTTGATAGTGCAGTTAACTACCTTAATTTGGCCATCTGATTCTGGGTGATAGGCGGTACTCAATTTTAATTGAGTTCCCTGTAGTGAAAACAATTCTTGCTAAAAATTACTTAAGAATGTAGGATCTCGATCACTTATAATGGAAAGGGGAATTCCATGTAATCAGACAACCTCCTTGGTAAAAATTTCAGCAATAGAAAAGGCTAAGTAAAGATGTTTGACATGAATAAAATGCCCATATTTGCTTAACTTGTCCACTGTGACCAACAAGGTATCATAGCCTTTCTATTTGGGTAGTCCCATAATAAAATTCATGCTCAGTTCTTCCCAAATGGCATTGGCAATAGGTAACGGTTGGAGTAAACCTACTGGGGACGTAGCTTGATACTTATTATGCTAACAAGTGTGACAAGCTGCTACAAAATCAGATACAACCTTTTTCATACCTTTCCAAAAATAGATTGAGCTATCCACTTATAAATCTTGTAAATTGCCGAATGTCCTCCTGTAGGGGTAGTATGAAACTCTTGTAAAAGCTTAGGAATACAACTAGCCACTGTTTATAATATAATATCCCATTCCCCAAGGTATAAGAAGGATGAGAATCCGATTCCCTCTTAATTTCTTCTATTATTCTGCTCAACTATAGATCTGTCTTTACTGTTGGCCCCGATCTCAGTTTCTATTAGGCGGTGACAAGGTCCTAAAATTGGGGGATTTTTTAAACTAAAAGTGTATATATATATAATTAACATCAAGACCAAAAGAATTCAATTTCTTGGTGGGAGTAAAATAAATAAATAAATAAATAAATAAAAAGAACTGCAAAAGTCACAGGCATGACTTAAAAAAGGCACGACTGTGACAACTAGACTCATGGCAGTGAGAGGGGGTAGGAGTCGTGATCGTGCTTGTGCATGATGGCGACTTTTGGTGAATAGTGGGTTCGTCGTGATCGTGCACAAACTGCACACTCCTACTTCAATACATCATGACTTTCAGTCCCGAGCTCTAAAAATTATAAACTTTATGTCGTTAGAAAGCTAAGAGAAAGATCTACAACTTTCAAGCAGACAATTTTGTCAAATTCTGGCTAGATCAATATAGTTTATTCGTTGAAGTTTTAGAATATATTTTTATCCCCTTATTCTCTTATTTCCCCTTTACTGTCAATATATATAACTGTTAACTATAACAAAAGACCCCAATCCAAAAATTAAAACCATACATACAAAAATCCCAGCTTAGCAAAACTCTTTAGAAAATTTATCCAAGGCATTGAAACATATAACTATTTTATTCCCAAAATATTGACAACTTAACAGAGAAGAAATTCTAAACATATACAAAAGAGAATTTCTACAGTTCTTACTGTCATTTCTCTAACAAAAGCAGAGATTGTACATAACTTCAAATTACATATTAAAAACCATTTCAGGAGCATATTACAAAACAATTAAGAATGCTCATGCTTGATATTCTTCTAAAGTTGCTAAATATGATCTAAACTAACTTAGTTACAAATGAAATATTTCTTAGAGATTTGCCGGAGTTTTTGCAAGGTTCAATACCGATATGCTATTTCTTACACCTGTGAAGTGAAAAATGATGGGGTGAGCTGGGAAGCTTAGTGGCCAATACATTTATAGCCATTGGTGATGAGCCACACACACACATACAACCAAGCAAATTTATATACATACACAATTCCAGTTCACAGAACACTTAATTTGAATTTACAGTCACATAATCCATATCATATATTTTACAATCATCAAACAAAACATTCAATCATAAATCCTACCTAACAAATCACAATGAAGTCCACATCAATATGGCTCAAGAGAATACCATAAAATAGAATAGCAAAATCGAATTTTACATCATGAATAGAATGAGTCCATTTTTTAAAGCTCATATGCATAAGCGGGCAGCTGGGAGAAGGCTTTAGGTCAACTTCCACATCACGAATGAAATGGCATCTCTCTTGCCCACACAAGCAAATATTTCTAATGTTTACATATTTCATATCATAATCATATTTTCATGCTTCTTAAATTTTCTGTTTTTCATTAATGTCAAAGCAGCAGAATTCTTGCAAAGCAAACATGATTTCAATCACAGATTATTTTTCCCACATTCACAATGAATAAAAGCAAGCATTTAAATACACATACTTGCAAATAATTCAGCTTATCATCACAAAAACTATAAACATGTTACACACCTCTTTACTTATAAATCCAAGCTCAAACTTGTCTTTCCTTTTGTTCATGATTTCGACTTTTCTTGGTTCCCTTCAAACAAACATATCTTTCATTCAACAACATATACGAACAGAAAATCCTTAAAGCTATATTATAAGCTTATACTTAGTCTACTCTTAGTTTATCTAAGCTAGAAGAACTAAGATCTAGTTAAAAATCCATAAAGATCTAAGAAAACAAATTTCTTGGTTCTCTTCTTTCTCTCTTCATTTTCAGCACATAACTTATTTTCTTTGTTTTCTTCTTCTATCAAAATAAGAAGAATAAATAAAGAGGTTACCTAAAAAAACTCAACTGAATCTTCTTCTACTTCTTCTTCTTTTTTTGTTTCTGCTTATCTTCTTCGATTTCTTTTTACATTTTTCTTCTCTCTTTCTTTCTTATTTTACACGGCTCTCTCTTTTTCTTAACCTCTCAAACACGCCTCTCCCTTTTCTCTTATTATTACATGACTCTCTCCCTCTTTCTCTAGTTTCTTCTAGGTTCTTCTTAAACTTCTCTCTCTCTTTCTTCCTTACATGATTTTCTTCACCTTCTTTTCTTATAAATTTTAAGACATCTTCTAGCTTTCCAAACTGACCCTTCTATATCGAATCTAATGCCTTGTAACTCCTTAACTTAATTTTAACTCTTCCTTTTAATCCATGCAACCATATGTAATTAAAATATTTATAAATAAACTCCATAAAATTCTAATTCAAGAATTCTGATTTTTATTCATGACTAAACACCAACAAATTCTCATTTAATAATTCTAACTTCCAAGAAAAGTTCAGGGTCCAACAATTCTCCCCCTTAAATTCTTACCTGAGTGATCAAACAAATGGGGTAATGCTATCTTATATTTTATTCAGTCTCCTAAGTAGCTTCTTCACTCGAATAATTTTTTCGAAATGACTATATCTAGCAAAATCGCTCGATTTACTTGCTTATTCAAATACCCTACTATCTTAATTGGTTCCTCAAAATATCTCAAGTTTCTCACAATTTCACTACCCTTTTTACCGAACTCCAACACATCTCATCAAGGAGATACGAGACTCTCAAAACACTTTTATCTTCTACTTGTTATTCCATATCTCTTTAGCGTTGATCCATTTAACTCTTCTGTTTTTCTTGAGTCGCATAAATTCTACTACATATCAATTTTCACATCCATGTAGTCTTTCACTTACATTTATCATATAAAATCGTTTTCACATTTCAATTTTATCAGACCTAAGTTCCTTTAACAATAACAACATCACCTCAATTTCATGAACCTAATAATATAGGTAGTTTACCTTACATTAAAAAAATTCATGCACTCTCTATAACATATTTAACTTCTTATGCCTGAGTCCTATTTCTAGTTGACTCCAATAGTCACTTTTGATTTGTTTAATAGTCATTCATTCCTAAAAATGGAACATTGAATTTACGCGATATGATTCAATAAACTGTCTCTATCATAAGAAGGTTTCTCACCTCAATCATCCACACTGTTTCCATAATCTTTATCAATCAATTACATTTATTATTGCTATTTTAGCCATTCTTAATACCTCAATAAGATCAATTTCAAATGTTCATGATATTTAAATAAAATCAATTACTGTCACAGTTTACATAATCAGAATAATAGAAAGGTATTTTCTATAGGTCACCAATTAATATCTCATGTTAATGATACGTCAATCACAATTGATTTCGAACAACATTTGAATTTTCTATGACTAATCAAATTTTATTTCTCCATCGTAGTTACCTTTTCAATATAACCACCTAGTCCCATACTTCCGTTGCGTTACTCTGATTCATCTCATGATTTTAACTATAGGGATCACAGATTAGCTCCTATGCCATATCCAAATATAGATTTCATATGTGCTTAATCACATTACATAATAACTGGTCAATGTAACCTTGAGAACTTCTACATATATCACTATCATTTATTTCATTTTCGATACATACTTTCTTAATCAATTCAGAATTATAGACACATAACCATCTTGAAATTCTAATCTTAAATCCACTAACACAATCTTATACCAGATCATAACACTTATCACATTAATTAAGCAATCATTTTAAATTCCAAGTTCAACCTTTCAATTATACTTTACTTGTACACTTTAAACCTAGTCATTTCTACCTATTTCTTTATTTCTTTCTCAGTCAATTTATGAAAATATATCCACATCCACATCAATTCAAATACATATCCACAACAAAATTTCATTACCACATTCGCTGACATAACCACAAATACTGAATCTATGTCTAACATATCAGACTACGTAATATTTTTTATTTCTAGACATCCACAAACATTCATTGTCTTACACTCTGACAAATCACCATTCTTCTCATTGTTTCTAATAGCCCAAACTCTTAACAAAAATTCATACATGTGACTCATGCGGTTTCAATTACTGGAATTATATACTCATTAGTACCCTTCTCTAGTGTGAGGAATCAGGTGCAGCAGATCCTTTCAAAACTTCTTGTGCTTCTCCACAAAGTGGCATTTTATTCCTTTAATCTAAATGTTATCCTTAATCTTAATTTTCATTTTAATCTTATTTCCTACATGTATGCATGATATGTATGTCATTTAATGCAATCAATAAACTTAGCAATGCAGACAAATAATTAACACTTTATCACACATCATATATTTCATAGTATAACATATTCTAAGCCTAAGAATCCTTAGAAACCTTGGGCTTTGATATCAAAAAATGTTGGCCCCAAGTCTCGGTTCCAATTACGCAGTGACAAGGCACAAAAATTAGGGGGTTTTTTAAACTAAAAGTATATATATGTATATATATAATTAACATCAAGACCAAAAGAATTCAATTTCTTGGTTGGAGTAAAAATAAATAAATAAATAAAACTACAAAAGTCACAGGCGTGACTTCAAAAAATCACGGTCGTGACAACAAAACTCACCGCACGACTTTTGGTGAATAGTGGGTTCGTTACGATTGTGCTTGTGCACGATCGTGACTTTCCTGACTGCACACTCCTACTTCAATATATCATAACTTTCAATCCTGAAGTCCAAAAATTATAAAATTTATGTTGTTAGAAAGCTAAGAGAAATATTTACAACTTTCATGAAGACAATTTTGTCAAATTCTACTTAAAACAATATAGTTTATTCATCGAAGTTTCAGAACATATTTTTATCCCCTTATTCTCTTATTTCCCCTCTACTGTCAATATATATAACTGCTAACTATAACAAAAGACCCGAATCCAACAATTAAAACCATACATACAAAACTCCCAACTTAACCAATTTCTTCAAAAAATTTATCCAAGGCCTTCAAACATCTATCAATTTTATTCCCAACACATTGACAACTTAACATAGAAGAAATTCTAAACATATACAAAAGAGAATTTCTGCAGTTCTCATTGTCATTTCTCTAACAAAAGCAGAGATTGAATTTGACGCGATTGTCTATAAAGTATGGGAAAGACGAGCATGTACACGTTATTGCAATTTTGTTGCTGCGATACACAGGGTAGGTGTACGACTGCCTTACATTTCTGAAGAAATATGGAGTCATTGGCAGCAGTATTGGACATCACTTGAGGCAATGTCCCTTTCAGAGTGTAATTCGGCCAACAGACGTGGAGGACCGAAGGGAGAGAGTCTTCCCGTACATTCAGGAGGATCTATTACCCATCAAAAGCATGCAGAGAGACTTATAAGTCTCAACACTTTAAATTTATATTGTCATTTCTTTAATTTTTGGTATTTCTATTGAATTTTATATGTGAATTTAAAATGAAAATAAGTGTTTCTCATTGAGAATGATAATGTTATAAATGTCTGGTGCCATATATGGCTGTGCATTTTAGTTTTGTTCTTTGTTCAATAGGGGGTAGATTTCATAAAAATAGAGGAAACTCTGCGGAAATTTTTATAAATTCTAATTCACTTATAACATTTTATTCTTATGCAGGAAAAGACTATGGGCATGAGGCCTATACCCCGTCAGCTCTTTTTGCACACTCACACTAAGAAGTATGACGGTGTGACATTCGTCAACAACCGTTGTAGAGAACTCAATATATGTGAAATTTATGGCTTAATATTAATGCTTAATAATTGTCACTTACTACTATAAACATTACCTTCTGATAGGACCAAATTCAAGAAAGCATTCAACGACAGTCTCAGCAGTCTGAAGATGTTGATGAGAGTTAAACCTATCTTTATACAGTGGGTGGTAGGGACCGTCGTGAAAGGATATTCGACTTATGTTCATTTGCGAATACATGTTATTCGCAATCCTTCATGTCCAGTACAATTGCATCTAGTAGGCGATCAGCATTCAATGAGAGAGTCGTTCAGCTTGAGAGCACAGTACAGATGCTGGCAACTCAATTGCAACAGTCGATGGAGTACATAACTTAGCTCCGTAATGAGATGGATGAGTTAAAGGGTTGGGGTAGCACCTCATCGCATCAATCAGAGCATCTGCCGTCTCTAAATTAATAATGTACTTTTGATCATTTTATTAGAGATATGAAAACTTATTATGTACAATTTAATGTTTTTATTATCAATTAATATATTTTCAACTTTTTATCATCAATCAAATTTATGTTTAAAAAAATAAATTTATACTATTAAATTAATAGCTGTTTAAATTATGCAAAATAAAATTTATTGACAGTACACTTTTTAAAAAAGTTTTCTAATTCATTTGCCGACGAACATATGAAAACCATCGCTAAAACTAAAACATTTATCGACGGAATAAACATTACCGTCGATAATCACAGATGGAACAGCTTCCGTCGGTAAATTCACAAAAGTACTGACGGAAAGATGGAAATCGTCGGTAATCACAGATAGAGTAACCAACCATATGCCGTCGATAATTACAGACGAAACAACAACTTCTGTTGGTAAATTTGGAATAACTTTCCACACGGTTTGCACAAAAGTACCGACAGAAAGACAGAAACCATCAATAATCAAAGACGGAGTATTCAACCACATGTCGTCGATAATCACAGACAAAGTGCATACCGTCGATAATCACAGACGAAGTGCATATCGTCGATAATCACAAACGGAATAACCAACGGCTTATCGTCGATAATTACAGACAGAATAACCGTCAGTAATGTTGTAACAATTTATCGACAGAAGTATTCCAACTATTGATAAATATATCAATGGAAAACAATTTTCCGTTCATAAATATACCGACAGTAAAAAATATTTCATTGGTAAATTTGCCAATGGTAAATTATTTTCCGTCGGTATTTATTAGCTACGATCATTTCTATGATGCTTTTGTCTATCGGTAATGTCCGTCACTAATCTTACATAGCGACAAAAAGTCTACATTTTTTGTCTGTAAATATCGTCACAAAAGTACATTTTTCTTGTAGTGAAAGAAGAAAGGAAACATTCCTTAATATGGCCATTGTGAGAAGTTTGGTCATGAAGAGAAAGATTGTAGGCATAAAGGGAAGTTTCAATACTTTAGGTGTAACGATTTGAACATTTAAAAAGGATTGCAAGTTTAACAAAGAAGAACAAGCAAATTCCATACAAGTGATTGAAGAAGACAAACTCTTCTAGTTGGTGAGAAGCACACCAAGACGCATCATAGAGAGAAGTGCTCTATGGAGATAAGTAATAAGAGAATTGTTCATATTGAAGAATAGAGAAAAGTACTCTATTGAGAAGATTGGAGAGAAGTCCTCCAAAGACAAGAATTGTGGAGAGATGTGCTTCAATCAATGAAAGGTGATGGGAAGTACATCGTCAAATTCAATAAATCTTATAGCTTTGAATCAAGAAGGAATGTTGGAGAATGATTCAAAGTTGTTAAAAATGTGATCTTTGTTTAAAGATAAAATTTGGGAGAATAAGATAGAATAGTAAAAATAAGATTTGTTATCTGTTAGAAGATAAAATTTTATCTGTTAAGACAAAGTTGTTATCTGTTAGGATTTACACTTTTAATGTTTTTTATTTGTTTGGTTAATCTTTACTGAGATATTAGCTTATTTTATTATTTCATTGCCTATATATTTAGGCCTTCAAGTCAATGTAAATGCAACCCATCAATACATTGTCTCTTACTTTTTTTCCATTCTATTTTTTTAATTAAATGTTGGTTCTAAAATCCAACATAATGGACTCTACTTCTTAGTTTTTCAAGAAACAAGTGCATCACCAAGAAACATATTATACCATGTCAAATATTTTTTGGTAATATGGCAAGATGCCCAATTAACATTAAAAAACACTTGAGGTTACAAAGAGGAGCTTGCAGAAAAAAAATCTTGATTAACAGTCCCTTTAAGATATCTCATAACAAGAATCACTACATCAAAATGGGACTGACATCGAGAAGTCATGAATTATGACAAGTGTTAGACATCATAAGTGACATATGATCTTACGAGATTAATGTAAAGCAATATACCAATAAGGCTTCGGTAATGGCTTGGATCCAAAAACAGATTCTTAGAGTCAAGGCCTAACTTCGAGCCTAAAGTGAGTAGAGAAGCAACACATTTTGCATTAGAGAGTCCACAACTAGAAAGTAAGTCACTGATAAATTTTCTTTGACAAAGGAAGAGGCCAGATTTGGACTAAGCAAGCTATCTTTAAACCAAGAAGATAATTCATATGACCCAAGTCTTTAATCATGAATCGTGAGTATAAGGCTTGTTTTACTGATTCAATTTTAGCTACAAAATTTCTAGTTAACAAAACATTGTCTACATAAATAAGAAGAGCTAGAAAAGAACTACAAGTTTGTTTGACAAATAAGCAATGATTTTGGGCAAATTGTGTAAAATTAAGAGAGCATAAAAAAGAAGAAAATTCTTTGTTTCATTGCCTAGATGCCTGCTTGAAGCCATAGAGGGACCACTTAAAAAGATACACCTACCTGGGCTTACCTTATCATAAGCAGCCGATGTCATATATACCTCATTGTAAAAGCAGAAAAATTCTCTTTCGTTTTCATTGATTACAAAGAGTATTTATACACAAAATATATACCAATTCTTAGAAGGCAGGGAAGTTCCAAAAAACAAGAATCCTAAAGTAAGATTACTTCCTAATATCATGCCATAAAATATTTTTACAATATTGCAATATCTCAATGCCCCCCTCAAGTTAGAGCATGTAAGTACCAAACACCCAACTTACGAAGAAGAAAGTCGAGCTTTATTTTGCCTAAGGCTTTCATAAAAATTTCTACTAAGATAGATATATAAGATGACCAACGAGCCTCCTATACTTCTCCATGTCATCAAGAGGCGGCCCTTCTCTAAACACGAGCTTATGATTTTGCTCGATGGGAAAATCAGCTGGTTTGGCACCCAATATGCCAGCCTCCGAAATAATTTCAAGGAAAAATTTTCACTGACAAATAAAATTTTCCTCGAGATTTCGGGCTACCTCAAGCCCCAAAAAATACTTCAAAACACCTAAATAGTTCATAGGAAAGCATTTGTTCAAATAATCTTTAAATACAGTCAATGTTACATTGTCGTTCCCTGTAATGATCAAATCATCAATGTAGATTAGAAGATTGATACGAATTTTTCCTTTAAATAAGGTAAATAGGGAATAATCAGTGTTGGCCCCCGAAATGTTTTGTTAAATTAAGCGTAATAGTTTATGGAATAAGCAGGAGATTTGAATTTTTTTCCTAGAATAAAGTTTGGGATCATGATAGAATTTTTGGAGATTAATTATTTATTACAATGTGAGTAAAATTTTATTCCACTAGTCAGTGAAATAAATGCATAAGAATGAATTGAGGGCATTTTTGGCATGTAACTTAAGTATCAAAAGAGCCTAAGCTTATA
>JAOTAY010000009.1:20424189-20437666 GCA_025629805.1 Erythroxylum baracoense | reverse complement strand
TTAAATAAATTTGTTCGTTTTAAGTATCCCTGGTGGGGAATTCCTCCCCCGCGAGCCACGGGTCCAGATGTCACGTAAGATGTCGGGCCCGTGGGCCCGCCCGGGGAGGGGTTCCAGCATATTTTATTTTGTACACCCATTTGCTCCCTAATGCTTTCTTCCCCAGAGGTAGTGTCTCCATAAACCAAGTTCTATTATCTTCAAGTGCTTTAATCTCCTTTGTCATTGCCTCCCTTCAATTAGGATCCTATACTGCTTCCTTAAAAGATTTTGGTTCACATCCTACAGTTATGGCTACAAGAAAATTTCTATGTCGTGCAAAAAATCATTCACAACTAATATAATGTGTTATAGGATAAGGAATACCTAAGGACTACTATGAAATTGGTGAACATTGAGAGGGAAGACTCATTTTCTGTATTGTATGGGTCACAAAATCGCACAGAAGAACTGAAAGGATTTTAGGTCTCATACCCCTCCCTAGCTCACCTGTGCTCTCCTCAACAGCACTCAAAGGTATACCACTTGCACTCGGTTCCACCACCTCCATAGATACTCTAGCTTAAGGTGTCCTATCTTCCACCACTATGGTGGGTGTAACAAAAAGTCTTCTTAAAAACTGAACTTATTGCAAGTTATGCCTACTCCTTTGCACGACAATCCCACTTAGATCTGTTTTAGCAAGACTCAGTGTTCCCCCTTGCAGTGTTTAACTCTCACAATCACAAAAAACTACGGAAGCAATTAGAATAACCAAAGGCAATAATAGAATAAAGAAAAGACATAGCAAACTGCTAACCTTTATTACTTCCCTCAAAGTATACAAAGGAATGCTCTTAACTCTCTTGTGTAAAGAGCAAGGCTCAATTGAGCTATATACAGGCATCAAGGCTTAAGGAATAAGTAAGAATCCTAACAGAACTCTCCTAGCTAAGATCACAATCTTATCCTATCAAATTACACCATAATCCTATAAGATTACATCCCTGTCTAAATAGGACTCTATTTGATAAGGCTTATCTACATCCTAATTAACAAGATAAAAGATTACACATGATCTATCCTTATCTACCAAGATGTCCACTATCTTCAGATGATCCTCCCGTGTTGTCTTTATCCTTTAGCGCTAATGTTTATCCTCTGTTATCTTATCTGCCATATCATCCATGATCCCCACGATCTCTATCCATTGATGATAAGTCATCCAAGCCAGAGCAAGTCATAGTACACTGGTCTGATCTAATGCTTACCTATGTTAAGTCCATTAGCCATGGTCTGTCCATTTGAGCACCCACTAAGTCCTTAGTCCATCAAAAACTTAACCTTAGCCATGTTAACTTGTACACAGTCCGAAACCATGCCAAAACTCATACTATGCTTGATCTAACGTGCTAAGTCACCTTGGAGCTTTCGTATGTCACATCCATTCGTGTGATCCAGCTAACCTTCTACCCAAGGTTCATCTCTTTCTAACTGTGAAGTACCTTCATATGCTAAGGGACTAACAAACCACCCCTCCTAGATGAATTCGATGCCCTTGTCGAACTAGTCTGAAGGTAGGCGTTCATCTAATCCTCAAATTGCCATAAGGTCGTATCTTTCTCCCATATAGCTTCCATGATTGGCTTTCCCTTCCACTGGATTAATAACTCTATCCGTTGATTCTTCTTATGCTACCCTATTATTTGGTGATCCAAGATCTTCTCTACTTGATCCTCTAATTGTTTTCTCACAACCGGTGGATCTCTCTTCACTTGACTCCTATTCGGATCTACTACATTCTCATGCTAAGGCTTAAGAAAACTAACATAAAAAGTAGGGTGTACCTTCAGTCTCTCGGAAAACTTCAACCTGTATGCCACGTTCCCTACTTTACTCAACACTTTGAAAGGTCCATTGTACTTTGGCACCAATCCATGATGCACTTAGTTGCTTAAGATTTTCTTCTAAATATGTGGGGGAAGTTTCAACAGTACCTTATCTCCCACATCAAACTCTAACGGTCTTCTCCATAAGTTCGCTTGCTTCTTCCTTCGTCGAGAAGCCTTTCGAAGACTATCCCTTGCCTCATCTAATAGTTCTTGCTTCTCCATTGTAAATTTGTACATAGTTGGACACTTGTCACCTGTCCTTTATTGTGCAATCTTGAGTGGAGTAAGAGGTTGATGTCCCAAGACTATCTCAAAGGTATTTTTCTCTGTTGTAAAAGATCTGTGTAAGTTATAGCAAAATTATGCAGTATTTATTAAATTTAACCAGTTATGTTGGCTTACACTTACATAATACCTTAAGTACTCCTCCAAGAGACCATTGATCCTCTCCTTTTGGCCATCCATCTTCAGGTGATTTGTCATTGAAAAATTTAAATCGCAACCTATCATGTTGAAAAGGGACGTCCAAAATCAACCTGTAAATCTGGCATCTCGGTCCCTCACAATATCCACAGGGATTCTGAAGTATTTCACCACGTTTTTATAGAACAACTTCACTGCAATATTCGAGGGACATGATGATGGTGCTTGCATAAAGATCCCATACTTAGAGAAATGATCTACAATCACTATAATTTTTTCCATGTTGTCTACCTTTAGAAACCCTCCTATGAAATCCATCAAAAGTGACATCCATGGTCTTTTAGGAATGGATAAAGGTTGTAGCAAACTAGCTTCCTTCTTCCTCTCTAGTTTATCCAACTGACATACAAAGCATGTCTTGACATATACATCAATGTCATTCTCCATCTTCGGCCAATAGTAGGAACGAGCTAGGCGCGCCATCATCCTCTAAACTTCGTGACCAACCTACTGTGATTCGTGTGTCTCCTTTAACAATTGTTTCAACAAACTACCAAAACTCATCACGTACACTTGACTACTCTTAGTCATCACTATCCCATCTTCATTAAGCTAAAAACTACACACAACACCCTCTTTAAATTGTGAGATTAACTTACAGTACATGCTGTCCAATGGAACTGTCACTTTGATTTGCTCCAACAGGCTAGAATCTATCCTAGTAATGGCATATAGGGCCACAAACACCTCCTTCCGACTCAAAGCATCTGTCAAGTTGTTGTGCCTCCTCAGTTTATGCTCCCACGTGAAATCATACTCGATAAGGAACTCCTGCCACTGGGCTTGCTTAATGGACAACTTCTTTTGGGTCTTGAAAAATATGTTATTATCATTGTTCATACGAATAACGAACCTAGTTCCCAATAAATACACTTACCATATCTCAACACAATGTACCACCGTGAGCATCTCCTTCTCATGCGTCAAGTATCGCTGCTCCGCATCGTTGAGCTTTTGACTCTTAAATGCTTGAGGATAACCTTCCCGTACTAGGATTCCACCCATGGCATTGTCCGATGTAGCAATGTGTACCTCAAATGGAAGATCAAACTCTGACAACTTTAACATAGGTTCAGTTGAGATAAAGGTTTTAAGTATTTTGAATGTCTCCTAACATGTACCCAACTAACACCACTCTTACTTCTTCTTTAGCAAGTCTGTCAATGGAACCGCTTTCTTTAAGTATCCCACTATAAAATGCTTATAGTAGTTCGCCAGTCTTAGAAAACTCCATAATTCTCGCACTATCGTGGCAACTTACCACTCTACTATCGCCTTCACCTTTTTTAGATCCATCCTAACCTGACCCTTTCTTGCTAAGTGACCCAAGAATCTAATCTCTGATTGTACAAACTCACATTTCTCCATCTTTGTATAGAGCTTGTGTTGCTTCAGCCGCTTGAACACTTTCCTCAAACGCTCCATATGCTCTAGCCATATCTGTACTATACACCACGATGTCATCGAGATACACCATCATGAACTCACCAAGGAAATCATACAACATATCATTCATCAAGTTGTAAAATGTCGCAAAGGCGTTAGTCAATCCAAAAAACATGATTAAAAATTCGTATATTCCATCCCAAGTCACATACGTTGTCTTTTACTCATCACCCTCGGCTATCTACACTTGTCAATACCCACTCTAAAGATCTAGCTTCGTGAAAACCACCACCCTCGATAATCTATCCATCAAATCTTGAACTAAGGGAATAGGATACTTGTATTTTATTGTTACCATTTTCAATGCTCGATAGTCCACACATATATGAAGTGTTTCATCTTGCTTCTTTTGGAATAGCACCAGGGCACCATACGAGGCTTTAGACGGTTGGACGAACCCTGCCTCCAACAGTTCACCAAGTTGCTTTCAAAGCACCCTTAACTCCAATGGGGACATCCTAATGAGGCTCGTGTAGGTGGGATTACTCTAGGAACCAAGTCAACCCTGTGATCTATATCTTAACAAGGGGGAAGAGTTTTCGATAACTCTTTTGGCATCACATCCCGAAACTCCCTCAATAAACTTGGAATTGAATTGAGGACTTCCACCACATAGTCCTCACTAACCTCCCACATGGCAGCGAGATAGGTCTCTATGCTTCTCAATGCTAATGGCCTACACATGTGCTACCAGTATTGTATCATCCGTCGTTCCACCACCGGATCTACAACAGTTAACAAAGAAGGAATTTTTGTCATGTATGATCATCATACCTTCCAAATTTAGATACAACACCGCCGTTGCTCTCTTCAAGAAATCGATCCCCAGTATTAATTGAAGGCTTCAAGTGGTATGATCATGCAATTGAACTTAGCACACCAACTCCTTATACTCACTGGAACGTTGTAAGAAGCCCCTACCATCGATTATGTCTTACCCGTAGGGGGCTTTTATCCTTGTTGGGGACTTCGACACCTTAGGCCCCAACTTACACACCATCCTTTCTTCCACGATTAGGTGTATCGAAGCAGTATCTATCATCGCGGTCACCTCTTTCATATTGACTTGTAACCCTTCATACATTAACTTGTTAAAAGGATTAAACTCACTCTTAACCATGTTCAATAAGGCTATCAGATTTAGAGTCACCTCCGAACCCTCCTTTTGTTTTTCGATGATCAACGTATTCAACTTCTCCTTCCTTGGACATTCTCTTGCAAAATGTGGACCGCTGCATAGGTAACAAGCAACTTTACCCTTCTTAGAGGTTGCCTTTCCCCTTAAAGTCTCCCTTCTTAAAGTATTTCTTCTTTTTGCCCTCGCTCTTCTCCTGTTGGGCTAGGCCTTTGCCTTTAGAAGAATTTGAGGAGCCCTCCTTAGTTTCTTTTGTCACACAAAAGTCCACCAAAGCATCAACAGTCGCAATCGCACCAACCACATCCTTCACCTTTTGCCTCCGCAACTCCATTTGTGCCCATGGTTATAAATTGGACAAAAAGTTGAAGAGCTTGTCCACTTCTGAAATATTATCAATGTCAAGCATTAGAAAACTAAAAATTTTAACGTACCCTCTTACCATTCAGTTCTATTTTAACTTCTTCAAGGCATCCCTCGCAAGCCAAGAAGTGTTCTTTGGAAGAAATTGATCCTTTAACTCCTTTTTCATCTTGTCCTATGTGTCGATGTGATCTCTACCTGCACTGATCTCTACAGTGGTCCTCGTTTTCCACCAAAACTTAACATCACCATCTAAGTACATGGTTGTCATGTTCACCTTCTCAGCATTAGGTATCTTAATAGCCACAAAGTATTGCTCCATGTACCACAGAAAGTTTTCGAATTCCTTTGCATTCTGAACTCCTTCAAAAGCTTTGGGCTCATACAACTTCACCATAGTGCTCTCGACATGCCCAGTCTCCTGTGTTGCAACAACATGCCTTAGGATCATCATCTTAAACCTAGAATCCTCCTATGCCTTCATCAACTCCACTATTTGATGCTGCAACACTCATATTTTGTTAGCCCTCATCTCCATCTGAGTGTTGTAGGAAGTGACCTCCTCCTCTCCTTGAGGAATTGGGCCGATGAGTGCCTCCACCCTATTGAAACACTCCGTCAAATTGTTGCCTCTTGCCATCTTGAAATTATGGCTCTAATACCAGTTGTTACAAAGGTCTTCTTAAGCACCGAACTTATTGCAAGTCTCACCTACTCCTTTGCACGGCAATCTCGTTTAAATTCGTTTAAGCAAGACTCAGCCTTTCCCACGTGATCGTCGACCAATAATTGAGTTCTCGAATGCCTCGTTACCCTCGCAGTATTTAACTCTCACACTCATAAGAAACTACGAAGCAATTAGAATAATCAAAGGCAATAATAGAACAAAGAAGAGATGCAACAAACTGCCAACCTTTATTACTTCCCTCAAAGTATACAAAGGAATGCTCTCAACTCTCTTATGTAAAGAGGAAGGCTCAAATGAGCTATATAAACTGCATGTCAATTTAGGCACATAAAGAACATGATCAAGTTTTAATTATCCATCCAATATCATACTACCCTCTTGATTTGCATTTACCTTCTTCCCATTCGACAATCCTACCAAACAATTAGCAATTTTTCATATATATATCATACAATACAAATCTCTTGTCACGTGGTTCGAGGCTCCTTTGCCAATTATCTAGGAAGACATAATACTCTTACCATTCAACCAATCGGAGGGCTTTTAGAAAAATTTAAAAGGTTCAAAAGTTGCTGCCACTGTGCTATAGACAGCTTTGGTAGGCCTGATGTCTCGTTGCCATTTGCCTGCCTTTGTTTCATACCCCCTGCTACGCATTAGTGTTGCTGCCAGTAGTGATGTGCACAAGCACTTATGAAGGTGTGCCTCTGCCGTGACCCGAGGCAGCTTCGCCCCAACCTCCACCATGACCTGCTACAACGCCACCTCATCCTAGGCCTCGTCCACCATAAGGGTGATTCCCCACTAGACGGGGAACCCAATAAGTTGAAAACACCTACTCTTATAATCCCCTTCACGGCTGCAATGATGGCAAAATTTATTAGAATTATCAACTTTTCCCTTTCCTTTCAGATCTAGATACATCTTGAAGACCATAACATCATCGTGTTCATTTTTAGTTCTAAACGATCCTCCTCCATGCAAGCGCTCCTCTTGAATCACACTTTGATATGTATTTAATGTAGGAAGTGGGTCCCAACGAGAGTAAATTAGATCTCACCACATCATAGGCACCACCAAGACCCATAAGAAAATGACGCAAGTGATTCGCCTCCTAGATTTTTGCAATTTTTTCACCAAGATTACATGTGCATCCGCCGCACTCACAATCTGGAAGTAGCTCATAATTTGCGAGTTGATCCCAGAACTGCTTGAGATGGCTATAGTAATTAACCACGACCTCGTTCTTAGCTTGATTACAATCTGCAAGGGGCAACTTGAGTTGCTAAATTCTTGGTCCTTCAATAACACAAAATCATTCCTTTAAGTCCTTACATAGTAAATTAGCATCTTCGTAGTATGAAAGAGTATAACAGAGATTCGATTCTTTATAATCCATGAAAAAATCATCGAGTGAACCATTTTCCAATCTTCGAGTCTTTCTTTTTTCTCTAGCTTGGTGACAGTGCCATCAACAAAGCCAAATTTCCTCCTTGCCTTCAATGACAAATGAATGGACCTCGCCCACTCGTCATAGTTCTCACCACGTAATTGAATGTGCATGATCACATTCCTTGGATTATCTTGAGAACTAAGAAAATATAGAGATGTAAGCTCAAGTTTCATGCTTTGGTCATCCCCTCCTCCAGCCATAATGTCGAATAGTTATTATTAAAAAAATTAGTTTTGAGTTTTGAATCTCTCATCTTACAAACTCTCGTAGGTTTGGTGTTTAAGGTTCCCTAAGATATAACCTGGGCTCTGATACCATGTAAAAGTGGAAAAGTTCTCTTCTATTTTCATTGATTACAAAAAGTATTTATACATAAAAAATATACCACTTCCTATAGGGCCTAGGAATTCTCACTGTCACACAACTAAGAGAAGTTCCCTAAAAAAGAATCCTAAAATAAGATTACTTCCTAATATCATGCCATAAAATATTCTCACAATATTACAATATCTCAATAAGATAACCATGTAAAAAAGTGTTATTAATGTCAAGTTGCCAATTTTTTTATAGTATCAATAACTAGAATTATGCAAAGAGTGGTTTTTTTGGTTCTGGAGAAAGTCTTTCTTTAAATTGATACCCTCAATTGTTTTGTACCCTTTAGCGATAAATCTTGCTTTGTACCTTTCTATAGTGTCATCTAATAAATGGTTTGCTTTAAAAACACATTTACTGCCAATTACCTGCATGTTCAGAGGCAAGGTAGTTAATACCTAAGTTTCATTTTGTTCAAGAGCATCTAATTTTTGTTGCATGACTTGCATTCAGTTTAGATCCTAAAAAGCCAGAGAAAAATTTGTGGGTTCTAGAACTGTGCTAATATTGGTAGTAAACACTATATGATGAGAAGATGTAGACAACTGGATACCTATGCTCTAAGCATTCATTGAAATAATGAAATTATTCATCTAACTTAGACGTATAACATTCCAAGAGCTTTGTTGTAATGGTTACGTACTACAAGGAGGAGATGGGACTACTACAGCTATGTGATGAAAAGGAGAAGCTGAAGTCGACATGCCCTCTATAGGTAATGATAAAACATAATTACCCTAGTTTGAGTCAAAATAATATTGAAATTCATCAAAAACCATGTCCTTACTGATAATAAATTGCTTTTGTTCTAGACCATACAACATGTATCCCTTTTGAAGTGAATACACATTTGATTGTTCGTGGCTCAAGCTTGTCCTTAAGTGGCTGTGTAAATTTGGTAAAACAAAGACAACCAAGTACCCTGACAGTTGTAAATCAGGTTTCCTTTTCTATAAAATTTCATAAGTTGGTCTATTACCTAGAATGGTTATGTTTGCACTCTACCACTCCATTCTGCTAAGGGGGATATGAGCACGTGGTTTGATGTAAAATGCCATAAAGAGCAAATAACTCTTGAAAGTAGCTATTGACGGATTCTTTCCCCCTGTTAGAATGAATTTTCTTAATCGTTGTATTGCACTGTGCATTTACTATGGCCATGTATGGTCCTCCCAGTTTAATCTTTACATTGTAATAAATAAACCCATATTACATGAGACTTATCTGTTGGTTTATGCCCTTGCAGCTAATTTATTTTGGTTGTAAATTTATTTGTATGACATTATTATTACTCAATAAAAGGCATTCTTTATCTTTATTTCTTTGTTAATTATTTAATTATTATTCATAAAGATAAAATCCATGGAATAATTATTATGCAATTAGAAATTATAATGCGATTATAATTATGAGATTCAGATTGCATTTTTCTATATTATTCCTAAAATGTTCCTAGTCGTAGTTTCATCAAGATGGGGTATTGATGAAATGGTTAGACTAGCATACATTTGTTTCTTTTTTATAAAAAAAGTAATTGATCTTATAGATTAAAGTGTGGAGACACTTAAACAAACATATGGGTGCTTATTAGAGAATAAGTTCACTGAACTGACTCGATTATGAGAATCTCGAATGGAACATCACTAAAGTGTTTATGGATTATCTCATAATGATGGTTGTATAATTGATCCTCAGACTTGAGTTTACCAAGGTATCTAGTGTGGGAATTACTATGTTTTGATGCTACTTATTAATCGTCCTAGGATAATTTAGTAGGTAGAAATCGGATACAGTATGAACCATGTGTAAATACTTGAGTAAGTTAATATAGGATTCGTCACTCTAAAGTAATTGGAGAGAATATTCTATGGTTCTTGATTAGTAATGAATTATGGAATTCTCTGCCCATAGTGAATTGACATTTGAAAAAGATGTTTTCAAATTTCAATTATAAATCAATTACTAATTAGCAAGAACAAACATCATTGGATGATAAGAGTAGACACTATATCCATACTCTGTCCACTTAGAATATTGGATGACGAAAGAATTAAATTATATATTATAGCTATGTATGGACAGGTTAAGTTAATCACTATAACATTCCTGATATTTAGGTAATCATGACATATTGCAAGACGTCAATCATGATTTATGATTATGAATTGTTTAATTGGAGAATTAGAGATGAATTAAAAGAAGTTTTAATTTATCTAATTCTAACTATGAATTAGAATTATAATTTATAATCATTTCCAATTTATTAGGAATCTAATGTGTCATACATCAAAGAGCAACTCATGAAAGAAAAATCAATTTAATTAAGTTGGACCTAATTATAAAGTTTGAGAAACTTTGGGGATCAAATATGAGATATTTGATTTTATTACAATTAAATTAATTAGAATTAGAATTCGATTTTAATTATAATTAAAGAGATTTAATTTTAATAAAAGACTCTTACGATTTTTCTATTTAAACGAGAAAAGCTTTTAGAAGCTAGCACTTTTTTGTCTTCTTCCTTTCAAAGAAGTTGAGAATTGCTCTGTGGATACCATCAAAGGCTGGACGCTTAAACAGCTTGTGATTAATCGATTAGAAAAAGTTCCAAAGATTTTTCAATTGGAAAGCGAACAAGGTACGATTTCTAAATCATTTTATGATTTATTCAAGTTTATTCAATTATCGGGTTTCGCTCGGAATCTATAAAATGTTTTTGTTTTCCGCTGCACCAGTGATTTGATCACGGTTGGATTTCAACAATGGTATCAGAGCCTCCTTTAATTGTTTCACTTGGATTAGTTGCTCGATTATTATTGACTTTGGTTAAAAGTTATTCTATTTTGCTTTGTTTTTTTTGTCTTATCCGATGCTATTTCACAAATGTTCTTAGTTTTGAATGTTCTAAAAATGGCATATGCTTATATTGTGTTTAAGCATGCGTGTATTGGAAATTGTGTCCACTCTCTTGAGTACTAATTCTGGAAATTGCTTCAAGGGTTATCTTATGCGTTATATCTTTACATCCGCGTGTATTGTTTCTGGAATCAATAAAACCCTTTATTCTGGAACCCTAAAAATTAGTATGTGTGATTTTATGTTGCTCAGATCTAAAACACTATTTTTCAAATGCTTGCCATTGCCTTGTGTTCTACTTCTGATTTATGTATTTCATATGCTTGCGTATTTCTGAACAAGATTGATTTGCGTTTGCTTATGCTTCTATTGGGTTTTTTGTTACCCTTTCGTTTTACATCCATGAATAAGGTGATTTCTGGGTTTCTAAAATCCCTTTACTAGTTGTTTTATTGTGCCTGCATTTATTGTGATTTTTTTATTGTTCTGGGTTGTGAGTCGCTGGTAGCATAGGAGAAATCGATGGGTGTTAATCGCCCATCGAATGGCGAACTAGAGAAGTCAGTGGGAATGTCCATCGACTGGTGACGCCATCCCAACGTCCATCAGAGCTGGAGAAATCGATGGGCTTTAATCGCCCATCGACTGGCGATGTTAATCACCCATCATATATGACACCACAGGCATCGCCATGGATGGCGTCGCTTGGGCAGTCCAAGGTAGTTTTGGTCGAGAAGCAGAAGGCGGTGACAGTTGAGGATGAAGAAGGCAACGAGGAAATAGGGTTGCGGTTTTTGCAAAGACGTGGGTTACGATTTAACACATAGAGGGAGGTTGAGAACAGTTGCAGAAAAATGTGGGAGGGATTCAGAGAAGAAGACGGAGGCTTCTAAAGAAGACGATGGGCACGTTTGGGACAGGGACCCACCGTTCTCGAGAAGCGTCTGTTAAAGACGTTTGCATTAAACTCCATTATGACCACGAGGCGCATGCAGTGCACGCTCCACTCGTGTCATCATCATTGCACGTGCCAGATACCCTCCCAACCCTTTTTTATGTGTTTTAAATGTTTCTAAACCCTTAAATCTTCAATTTTATTAATTTAATAATGATTAAATCAATTTCTACTCCTAATAAAATTGAAAAATGTTTTACTAAATTTGAAAATTTGTTTTTAAAAGAATTTTATTAGGGAAGGTTTTGGAATTTAATTTAATTTTTCAAGAGTTGAATTATTAAATTAAAATTTTCTTATCAAATTAATAATTAGAATTAAGAAAAAGTTTTAAATAATTTCTTTCATAATTAGATTATATTTCAAATTATAAATATAATAAGATTATATTATTTTGATGAGACCAGAAATTTTTTGAAATTTAAAATCCCTCAATAAATTATTAAGTACACGTTAGGAGCGTAATAGTTGCATTCCATTATTTGAGAATAAAATCAGAATTCTGTTTATAGTTCGGCTTGTTGAGTAAACTCAAGGTCACTATAACCCATATATGTTTTATCTTAAATTAATGGGTCCTACCTAACTAAAATTTTTAGGATTTGGATGAGTAAACTTATGATCATATAGATTTAGAGGCAGGGTTGGGAATAATAGATGTGATATATTTTGGCAAAAGTTTTCACCTAACGGTTCTAGGAGTCATATGAGATGTGATTGAAAAGTTGTTTTCTACCTAATTTATTTTTAGTTGGTATGTTGAGCAAACTTAAGATCAATTAATTTTAAATAGGATCCTAGCCCACTAGGAAATTATTTGATAAATTTTCAAAATAATAGTGAGGGCTATTATTTTGAATAAAATATTTGGAGTAATCAAATAATTTTATTTGATTTTTTGGATATAAACTAATATATGCTCCTTTTATGTTTTTCGATTATTGAATTTGAAGATGACTACCAACCTGACATTGAGGAGCATCATGGATGCTAATAAGCTGACTGAACCTAACTTTTCGGACTGGCTACGAAACTTAAGAATAGTTCTTAGGCAAGAGAAGAAGTTGTACATTCTTAATACTCCTGTTCTATCAGAACCTTATTCAGATGCTATTGATGAAGATTGGGAGAAATATCAGCATTATATTGATGGCGTTGAACAAACTACATGTGTGATATTAGCTTGTATGTCTCCTGAACTTCAGAGGCAACATGAGAATATGGATGCGCCTACTATGATATTGCATCTTAAAGAGTTATTTGGTGCACAAAGTAGGGTAGAGAGATATCAAATCTCCAAGGCACTATTTCAATGCAAGATGATAGAAGGATCTTCAGTCAACATTCATGTGCTGAAGATGATTGGTTATATTGAAAAATTGGCCCAATTAGGTTTTGTCGAAGGCTATGAGTTAAGCATTGATCTGGTGCTGCAGTCTCTAAGTTCGAGCTTTTCACAGTTCGTCATTAACTTCAACATGAATCAGAAGGACATGACATTGCTTGAACTGTTGAACATGCTTAAGACTACAAAAGGGTGCCTTAAGAAGGAACCCAGTTCTGTACTTATTGTCAGTTCTTCTAAAAGCAAGAAAAAGGGCTTTAAGAAAAATAATAATAAGAAACAGAAGGCTTCTACTAATGTAGTAAAAGCCAAAGGAGGTGTCAAGAAGAAGAGCAATGACAAGGGCATAAATTTTCATTACAGAGTCAACAGACATTGGAAGAGGAACTGCCCATCTTATTTTGCTAGCCTGAAGGATAAGAAGCTTAAGGAAGCTGTCTCTTCAGGTATGTTTATGATTGAGATCAATCTTTCTACTTCTGTTCCACATTCTTGGGTATTAGATAC
>JAOTAY010000009.1:20408659-20424089 GCA_025629805.1 Erythroxylum baracoense | reverse complement strand
CTTAGGTTCATAGATCAAAGAACTTAGTTAATCTAATATCATCAATCATATGTCTATCACATATTTAATCACTTTATCCATCATCCACTAAGTTTGATTTAAGCTTCATTCAAGCCGAAATGCATCATAGGAAAGAACCTAACCATTTGTCGTGTCAAACCACACATAAAAGAAGTATATTTCACGTGATAACCATTCCCATTTTCCAGCTTTTCCAACTCTGTTTTCAGGTCAATTTTGTATGACTATTTTGACCTAGAAAATGAGGTATTTAGGCAACACCTTCTGTAAAAAATATTCCTCTATGTCTTAAGTTTCTAATAACATTAAGTTCATGCAGTTTGGTTCAGTATTCTGTGAATTATAGCTAAAATACTACAGACTATTCTCAAATAATGATAACACCTAATACTCAACTTCAAGACAAATTTCAAAACCTTATAGACCGATTTAAAATTCAATTCCTTCATCAAAATTGTATTCATATGTCTCTAGTTTAATATAAATTAAAAATCATCCCATATGGATATCTATAGATTAAGTTATGGCTAAAATACATATGCATGTTCAGTGGAAACACTCCATCTAACATATTCCGCCATAGGGGTCAATCACAGGCAGTATTGGGGAAACAGACATAACTCGAGCTCTAGTCACTATTTTCTCAAGCCACTTTCACAGAGATCAAGTTAAAACCTATATCTACAACCTTCATTGTTTGAGTTTCTTCAAATTCGTGCTGTAAGAATATGAAAGATAGATCGAAAGAGAAAGATGAAATTGAAACTAGAATTTCAACTTACCTTGATAACCTCTTTTCTTCTCCTCTTCTCTCCCCCTTTTTCTCTCCTTCTCTTCTTATTTTCGTTTTTCTCCCTCTTCTAACCTTATGGCCGACCTTCACTCTCACTTTTATTGCCTTTTTCATTCATTTTCTCTAGAAAAATCAAAAAAAGTCAAACTAATTCATGTGTCACCATTCCATTGGTCCATCTGTCACCATTCTATTGGTACATATATTATCCTTCTACTGGTCCATATGTTACTATTCTATTAGTCCATATGTCACTTACTTTAGGCTCCATATATAACTCATTTAAGCCTCCATATGTCACTACCTATAAGGCTACGTATGTCACCAATTGTAAGGCTACACATGTCACCAATTGTAAGGCTATATATATCACCATTTGTAAAGCTACACATGTCACCATTCTATTGCTCCACATGTCACAAGTCTAAGGTGTCATTTGTTACACATTTGAAGGGCAACTTGTAGCAATTATACTCAAGCCACTCATCATCCATTTAACTGAGTCATTTGTCACTTATTCCATAATGCCACATGTCAACATTTCATAGGTCTAATCAACTTAAATGTTCATGTATCATTTTTATTTTGCTCTTTAACATTGTTCCTAAATTTAGGTGCACATACCACTTTATCAATTACTCAGTTATATCAATATATTCCCAATTCACTAATTATAATTCGTCAAACAAGATTCAAGATATAACCATCACACAGTTGCGTCATAATCATTTAAAATCTTTCTTACTCTGAGATATATCAATTGAGTGCATATACTATCTTAAATCATGATTCATGTGCATTTGTACTAATATAATGCATGTCAATGGAATGCTCTTCATATATTCTCACATGATATAGCTCAATCTAACAATTAATCCTTAAGTATAGGAACGGGTTATTACATTACATCAACTTATTTTATGAATATCGTTAGAGGTCAAAAACTTGTACAACTATGGCAGTTGGGATAAGTCAGTTTTTAAAACGGTTCGAAAGATACAAAAAGAAAATGATCAAGTTTCAGAATAAGGTACGAATTACGGTTCATGTTTTATTATGATTTTCGTACTAATCATTTTATAAAATTTAAACTGATCTTGATTTTTGAGATATTAAAATACAAAAATGTTTTATAATTATTTTGTTAGGTTTGAGATCAGACCAAAATTTCCAACACCAACATCACTAACCTGAAGCTTCTAGAAGTGAATCTCAAACGAAGAACTCTTTGCATTTGTAATCATTTCATGCACCCTTTGCCAATCACCCCAACCACTAATTATTGTTAAAGTCTATAGCGTTTTACATCAAATCACCTGGGGCTTTAAAGACTGCCCATTGACTAATTCCTTCAAACAACATTGTTTGTAACAAAGACAACCCGACTTGAGAGTGATTGAAAAAATCAAAATATAAATTTTTAGTAATTAATTATAATTAAATTAAATTAATTAGAGTTATTTTAAATTACTTTGGTTAAATTAGAGCTATTATATATAATTAGAAATAAGAATAATTATTTTAAAGTTAATTTAATTTTAATTAAAATATATTCATTGTATAATAATATATGTATACCATATGATAGACATTAATAATAATAATAATTTTATATCATCTCAACATATGAAAATTTTATCAGTATTTTTATTTAAAATTTAAATTAAATGGTTGTAAATATTCAAATTTATTGTAAACATATTAAAATATTATAATCTAATTTATATTTTTATAAAATATTAAAATTAAAAATACAATTTTTTTTGCCTACTATTATTCTTGGTTGGGGTTACAAACTTTTTACGAATCGGTCTTCCCTTTATGACTCTGCCTCTACCTTCGGAATGACGTAAATCCATGTTGTCATACTCAGGAATCACCTTGCAACCGCTGATCGGCTATCATTTATTCACCTTTCCCAAACATGCCCTCTGTGTTCACTACATGTTGAATCACGTAATCACCTATTCTTCTTATGCCCCATGGCTCAACAGATTTGGACACAGGTCCGGTCTTTTTGTGGCTGGAATATGGCCGACAACTCTCTTGATGGTGCACTTCATTTCCTCACGTCCAATGCATCCCTTCCGTCTTCTACGCGGGAGTCCTTCACTATTGCTTTGGGGTTGACAATTCGGACCATCTGACAAGAGCGGAATGTGCGACGATTTCAAGATAGGAGCTGTTCCTCGGACCAACTTACGGTAGTCATTACTAAAAGCGTTCAGGAGATCCTTTCCCTGTCCACTCTTTCCCTGCCTTAACAAGCCTCTTTCGCAAGCTTACTGCTATTGGTTGTTCATGGATCTGGTTGTGTGTTTTGTTCACTGATTGATTGTGAGAATGAGTTCGCCCTGGACATCTTGTATTTTATTTTTTTGCTATTAATTCAATTTTTTCTTTTCAAAAAAAAAAACTTCATCTAAAATTTGGAATGTCTTTAAAACAATTTCTGACATGCTCTGCCATTTTAACATACACGCGATGTGGTAACTACTTAGCATCTAATGCCCTGTGATAGATTCTGATATGACAATAAAGACGCAGCTGCTTTCTGGCTGTTTTATTTTCAAAGAAACGACAATGGCCGATCCCACAGTTTGAACCATTTCTCCAACAATCACAACGTAGCCGTGGGAAATAAGAATCACTTTACTTTCCTTCCCATTTCGATTTTTTTTATAAAAAAAATTAACTCGTCTCAAGCGTTCTTTTATGTATTAGGTGTAAAATGTATGATCAATCATTCAAAATCCATAATGTGAATATACAATTTTAAATAATGAACAAATCCGCGATCAAGTGCGTAATAGTGGGTCTTCTATTCAAGTGTCGTGACTCTAAAAGATATTATAAATACTAAGAAATAAAACATAAATACTAGATGCTTTAACTTCGGCCCTTTGGCTTTTTGCCTTAAAGGAAGAGATATCATAGATTCCAACATCTAGCTACTTAGCCAGAAACTTGAATACTATTATTCTATATCTACATCATTTGCTAAAAGAACTAGAAAATAAGTTTCCGGGACTGGCACAAAATCAAAAAGGGCCGTATGAAGGAGACATAGACGACAAGGTTAATCATTCCTGGAATTGGACTTTCAATCTACAAATATCACTAATTGTTCCATGTGGCCTAGTAAGAAGAGTATCCTAAAGTAAAATTAAGCAGCTAACTATTAGATCAAACGTTACAAAGTGGTAAAGCTGTAACATAATTAAAACTCAATAATTTTTTTCCTACAATGGTCCTAAAAGTTAATATTGATGAATAATCAATTCATGAACAAAAAAAAAAGGACCAAATTCAAGGTTTAAAAGAATAATCAAGATAATTAAAGACTAAATAGTTCTAAGAGCAAGTCCACCATGTTAATAAAAGTTTTGAATACCAAATTCCAGATATGGAAAGTCAGAAGGTTGTCTCCTTCTCTTTGCTCCACTCTATTTTATCATAGTGATGCTGACAATAAGCTCCATTTGCTTCAAAGGCGTTCACTAGTTTGAAAAACAACTCCTTCATGCCTTTCTCGCTATGACTATCCATTTGAGCTCTATAAATTGAAAGTATAGAGTGAGCTCGCTTCCGGAAATGCCCTTTGATAAGAACTTCGAAGTTGGACAAGGGAAACCTGAGGGTCTGAAGCATAGACTCACAAGACACCATGAAGATCTCTTTGTTCCCTTTCAAACATCTCTCTCTATCTATTTGTGACCCTCCGAGGACAGGATTTTGGTTCAGAATCAAGTTTTGAATTGATAGAAGCACCTGCAATGTATCAGATTTGTTTGGGTTCCAATGTAGATCCTTTTGTGCTAACCATTGATACCAATTACTCAGGTTTAAAAGACCCAGAGACACCTTTCCGCCTTTACGCAAATTAGGGTTTAACTCAAGTCCAAAAGCGTGATAGAATAACTCGGGAGGCTTTGCAGGATAGTTGCTGGGAAAGATTATGTCAAAAAAGAAGAGACCATAACAATAAGGTGTACCTTCTAAACCAACAATGCAAGCTCTCATCAGATCAATCCTTGACTCGTAGGTCCTGACCATAATGGAATTTGGCAGAGTGGCTTCCAATATCTCCCATTCCGTCTTTATTTTCTTCGCGAAATTGCTTTCTAAAAACACCCTTTTCCCAACACTGCACGTATCTGAAAATATTTGCCTCACATATCTCTGCATGTTACGATTAATGAAGCGATGATCAGAAGGTGGGTACTGAAGCACCTCAAAGTTTTTCAACTCCTTGAATCCCTTGTCTACAACGTCTTCAAGCTCCTCAATCTCTCCATGGCAATTAGCTTCTTCTTTTAGTTTCTTGTCCATAGTACTGCAATAGCATCACAACAGATCAACAGCATCAAGAAAAAGATTTTTAGAAGATCCCAGTTTTGAGGGTTTTAAAGAATTATTTCAAAGCAATAATATTCCAAGAAATTGAATCCCAGCTGGATATAACTTATGGATCAGGTTATGCTTATTCTCGTACTTCCATGATGCAAATTTATAATTTATCCCTTTGATATCATATCTAATTCAACGGCATATCCTTGAATTTCAGCATTTTAATCATTGTATAATTAGTTAATTACTTTATTTTGTCATTCCTTGTCTTTTTATCTTTTTTAATTTATAGTAACCTAGCCTAGTTAATGTTTTATCTAATTTTACCATATCAAATCTGCTATTCTGAACATCAATCGCACCACACTTTGAGCACAACGACTTACAATTATCTGGCTCGTTCTTTAGTTACTGTACACACGGTTAATTTTGAGCTGTAAGATATTTTTTAATTCAATTTTGGGATTACAAATTGCCTGGAAAACTTTGTCTACTTCCAAACCAACAGCTATATCACAAAAGAGAGTATATTTTTGTATCATATGACCATTATATAACTCTACTACTAGTAATGTTTTATAAACTTATTAGAATAGCACTACAACATTTTGAACTAGTATCAGAACTTGGTAAGAAGTTGTTTTTTTTTTCTTCTAATTTTCTTTAGGATTCAAAGTTGGACATTGACTATTTACCTAGTCAAGGAGATAATAACAAATACATAAAACATTCTTCAGAGTTAAATATGTTATTTGTTTGTTAAGATATACGATTAGCAATGAGTTAAGGAACAGAATAAAATCAGATATCAACAAGTCTTGGAGATATTCCTTGATATGTGCCACCAAATGAGGATATAATGAGTTCATAACCAAACTACAAACAAAAACTGCCACACCAACCTTTATGCCTTTTTTTAAGACTCATAATTAAGAAAAAGAAAAGAAATGTCTTGTAGGGATAGGGATAGCTAGTAGTGCTCGGTTATAAAAGTAATTCTCCTACCCTAATTTATAAACTTTGAGAACATTTTGTACTTTTTTATTCTTTCCTTAAACATTCGATCGACGGCCCAACCCATTTCAGAATTATTTTCATTTCTTCCCACATCAGCTCTTGTGTAAGGCCCATAAATTCTTGCCCAGGCTATAGATTCCCTTCCCTAAGAATTTTAGATTGTCTAAGCCCATCTCATTGTTGGTGACAACTCTCACCTTTTAATAGTTAACTTATTGTATAAACAAAATTGTTAATATTTTATTTTTTAATTAATTAATTTGTAAAAAGTATTTAAATATTTTAAAACCTATTTATCGAGTTTGTATCTACTTTAATTAAAGTATAAATTAAAATTATTATAATTATAAAGAAAGAATATAATGTCACTATGATATTTATTTTAGAATGGAGTAGTGTTTAGATCAAATCAAATTGCAGTTGTGATTTTAAATTATTATTTCTATATAGAAGTCTATGGCCTCTGCAATAAAAGCACCTGTTGCCTCATTGCAGCTGTAACTCTTAGTTTAATGACACAGATGAATAGATTTTTCCAAATACCATATTATCCCTAGTGACAAAGTTCTCTATAAACAAAAAATTTATTACAAGGATTGACCTTTTGTGCCACATAAACACCATCATAGTAATTCTAAATAGGATAAATAAATTTTTATCTTGTAATATTAGATAAGGTAGTTTCTAGATAAATTGCAGATGTGGTATAATCTGGATCTTATAAGTGTCACCCCAACAGATATTTAACTTCAATTAGGTGTGTCCTAATCGTTGCCGTTCCCACTTTAGGATTTAGTAGTTTTGTTGTTTTATATTGGCGTCAAAAAAGAAATGGTCAATCGCTCAACGAGAAGGCAGCACTTTCGGTGCGACTCCTCGACGAAAAGAACATATCATAATCGACGCATTGGACCGACCAGAACTATTTTGTTCCGAATATGCTGGTAGATGACGTACTAAGAGCTTTAAGTACTTCGCAGCTGTTCAAGGGACAAAACGTAAATAATATATAGGCTACGTGCGAGGTCAGAATCTCATACTGTCAAGAAGTCTTCTAGTTAGTCAAAACTGGAACAAAAGTTTACTCTTGAGTTCGTAAATGTTGGTTAGTTCGTTTTTCGTGAATGTTGGTTAGATGGTTTTTTCCGATTCTCTGTTTACTCATTGGACCGACAGAAAATATGGATAACCCTATCCAAAAGTCGTTAAACGCGGTTCCACCGGCTGATCGTTAATGGTTACATCAACCCTTTTGGTCGTTTTAGCTCTTTCAATGCGTGTTTTTCTGTGGTTGGATAAATGAGTAAAAGTTAGATAATAATAATACTCTTTTAATTGTGTCCCTTTTCCAGGAACGCTTGAAGCATGATAAAACGTCACATCAGCATTACAGTTATCGGATTCAGAGTTTCAGACAGACAAGTGTCAAACTCCGTCGGATCTTCTTATCCTTCAATGACGTAACCCCAACAGCCGGGCGTCTTTAAAAGTTTCCTAAGATAATCCCGAAAGGTGAAAACGACGGATCAACTTACATATGGTTGGTATCTACCAGTCAACTCGGTACCTTGTAAAAAATCAGGAACTTCCTCTTTTTCCCGTCTTTCCAATTTCTTGTGGCTATGTTGGCCCTTTTTTTTTTTGTGACGCAATTATTTGGCCACATTCAAACATCAGATTTTTGAAGTAGGATCTTCTTTCTTTGAAAATACTAAACCGAAAAGAAATATCTGTAGTTGCAGTTTCCGAAAACAAAGTAGAACCTTTTGCACCGAGTGGTGTGATGTTCATAACACTTTTAATATGTTTGGAAATTAATTCAACAAATTTTCAATATATTTGAATAAATGATTAAAAAATTTAATTAATTTTTCCGATTTATGAGATGCTTTCAAAAATTTTTAAACCACAATTATCTAAATCATTCCTAAAGCATAAAATTAATAATCAAAATCCTCAATACCTCCAAAAGAGAGATGGTCATCAGATATAAAAATATTCTATATAGCATAACTACTTGAGTTGTCACATAAAATATATATATATATATATACATTCACACAACTTTACTCAAATAATTTGTTGGCCTCACCTAATCTCCACTCTATCAATCACGTACACTAAAGTGATGACCCATCTACTTCGGTTTTGCGTGCTTCTATGTTGACGTAAAAATATTTTGTGATTCATAAGTTGGTATTAGCCAATTGACTATCTGAGTACACATGTAATTTTGGTTTATCTGATGCAAGCTAAGCTTGTTTACACCATTAGAACTGGGGAAAATTTTAATTTGGGCAAACTTATCATTGAAGCAATGTTGGCAATTATTGGTAAGTCTCATTCCTTGTTATACTTTCCATGCCTAATCACTCAATTTTTATATGCAAATGATGTTCCTCAGTTGGATTCAAGTGCTCTTGAACTGGTGACATTGATGAATATTTCGCCATAAATCTTAAATGTAAATAAGCAAGCTCAGGTGGTGGATTTACCCTATACTTCATCTGGGCCTTCTAATGCATTGACTTCTTCATCCATCAATCCTCATACTGCTTTGTTTAATGAAATTGATCGGATTGAAGGTATTTTCCAATTAGGGATTGGTGCTCTTCGTCAACTGAAGTAGAGGGTTCTTTAGTTTTCATATGCTTCCTGATTGTACTTTTTGGCATCTTTTGTCCTGAAGGGGAGAATACTATGTCAGAACATTTATTTTTTATTTGTTTAGGTTCTGTTAATTTTGGATATTTGTAATTTTGAATAATTGACTATGTTTGGATCGTGTTGACTGATTAAGGGGGAGTTCTCTTGTGGTTTGTAAATTTGATGTATATGTCCAATTATCTCCTTTAGGGAAATTTTCAAATATGTGACAAATAAAGCCAAAAACGGGGAGATTGTTAAATATAGGTTGTGATATCTTATTATTTAATTTTGGACATTATTTGATAATTGGACTTAGTTGGGTCTATACGGGACTCTTTTAAGACAAGTTTGATAAGGTTTTAAATCCTAATTAAGATGGGATTTAAATATATAGTCTATTTTGAGATAATGGCTATATAAGGAAGAAGAATTATGAAATTTTGAATTGAATATGACAGTTGTAATGTGACTGGGATTTCCGTGTGTAGTGGGTTGAATGTTATTATTTTTTAAAAAGAAAAATGACAGGTTTTGGGTGACTTGGCAACTGGGATTCCTAGGGTTACTTTTGATGATATTTAGCAGCTGATTGTGTTAAGATATATCTCTATTTGTTGCAAACTTTTCTAGGTGTATTACATAAAATAGGTGGAATCTTTGGAGTTATGTTTTCTTTGGTTATTTGCCGTTGATTGGGTCTTCTTGCAGTTGTGGTTTTTCTCTTCATTTTTTTGTAACTTTGGCTGGATGATCTGTGATCATATGCTGTGTTTTTGGTTGATTACGTGACTTTCTGCAGCTGGGTGTTCTTCTATTCTTAAACGACAATTGAGGGTAGCCTTTGGGAATTTTGCAGCTGATTTCTTTTCTGCTTTTGTATTATCCCTACGCTACTATTCATTGTTGATGAAGTGTTGATTGTGTGGCTGTCCTTTGTGATTTTTGGTGTGTGAAAATTCCAACGGATGACTATGGTAGTACTCTCGGTGAATGACTTTCTGATTTTTCATTAAAAGAGCTGAACTTATTAGGGAAGTTGTTTTTCTTATCTCAAGTGTATTTGTTTATGTTCTTTATTATTTTAATCACTTGAGTTGTTTGTTTTTGGTTGTGCTACAAACAATTGTGATCGAATCAGAAATTTTGTGAAATTACATCCTTTTAGAATTTCAGACTTACTTTCAATGATTTATCATCTCATCTCTAAAAACGATCTAGAAGGGGGGTTGAATAGATCTTTTAATTTTTTTTCTTGCTCTTTTCTCAAAGTGCTACAAAATAGAAAATTAAAACACACAAGGCAAAATAAAAACAAATCGAAATATAAAAGAGTAGAGAAGAGAGGTAAACACAATATGTATAGAGGTTCGGTGCAAAGACCTACGTCCTCTACCTAAGCTCCCACTTAGGATTTTGTCAAAACTCTTTACTACACACTTTTGAGTTTAGTGTGAACTCTTTCAATCAACTTAACTTTCGACTCAAGTTATACCTTACAAATGATTTGTTTTCTTAGCACAAATCCTACCTCCCAAGTGATTCTTCTCTAATCACTCAACTCACAATAATAACAAGGATAGTAATGAAGTGATAAAGCTAAGAATAGCTGACGAGAATCAATGTATGCTATGTAAGCAATATGAGAACAATGAGAGAATAATTTTTGCACTATAGAACGTATGCTTCTTTTAAGAGCTTGTAGATTAATTCCTCTGAAGTGAAGACCTCTATTTACAGGCTTTAAGACGCTCCTAGCTGTTGTAGAAAGATTTGCTCTCATTTGAATTCGTTTGACAAATTCAAAGTCTGTTCAGCTGTAACTGATAGTTGACTAGTCAGTATGTAATAGTCGACTAATACATCATAGTCTACTTGTCTTCCAAGTGATAGTTGACTAGCACACTCTCTTTTATATGAATCTTCAGCTATGTACTTCGAATAGTCTACTTATAAAATAATAGTCGACTTGTGAAGTTCTCGAACTAACAAATTTGATTAATTCTCCAATCTTTGACTATCAAGATACATGCGTAAAATCCTCATACAAATCTTCACATGAAATCCACGTTTTTATTTTACTGATCCTCATTAGACGACTAGTGCAATTCTGATTCTTATTAGTTGACTAGTGCAATTTTTCAAAATATGCGCTTTTCATCTCTTCATCAACACGATAGGCAACTTGTGCAAGCTTTCAGTCGACTAGTGTTTGTTAACTTCCTTAACCTGAAATTATTTCTTAACCATTTCTTAAGTTTTATTATTATCAAAACATAAAAGGATTTAAATTTGTCAATCTCCATTGATCCAACACAAACAACATGGTCGTATGTTTATAACAAAAAAGCTCAATAGAGCTTTGGTTAACCAAAGTTGGTTGGCTCAGAATCCTTACTCATTTTTAGAATTTGGGGACAATTCATTTTTCAAATTATTCATATATCAGCATTCAAAATATCTAAGCTATGAGGAAGTCAGGGGCTGCTTTCATATTCATTAATGGCCTCTCATAGTGGGATGGTTTCATACCATTGGTGGAATCTTATTAGAACCTTAATGTTGATGGTTTTAAATCCTTCCAACTTATGCAAAAGTTGAGAAGGGTTCAAATTCTCTCAAAGCTTTCTTGAATGCTAATTCTAGGCAGATTAAGTTCACTTAACAGTTGCTTAGTGAGGCTCAAAAGGTTTGTTATCTATTCGAACATAATAATCATTTGAAGCAAACCAAATGTGCAAGATTAAAGGATCATTAGGATGCTTTAAATTTGAATAATTCTATCTTGAAACAAAAAGCTCGTATAAATTGGCTAAGAGATGGTGACTCTAACACCAAATTCTTCCATACCTCTTTACTTATAAGAAGGAACATAAATACGATTGTGGAATAAGAACGAACATGAATACGATTGAGGAACTTAAAGACTCCTTGGTAAACTCTTTCTCTGATCATGAATCATTATCAAAGCTCACAAGGGAATTCTTCTTACATCTTATGGGCATAGAATAAAGTTCTTATGATACTCCTAATATTAGAAAACTTTTTGATAGTCCTTTATCTCAAGAATTCAAATAATCACTACCTACTCATTTCACTAGTATTGATGTCAAAGAGGTCTTATTTAACTTACACCCCTCTAAATCTCCAGGGTTGACGGGTTCACTGCTGGGTTTTTCCAGAAAACATGGGAGATTATTGGCAATCTGTTTATAGAAGTTGTCATAAAGTGCTTATTGATAAGTGTAAATTGCATTGTGTTTTAGGGCATGGTTTGATATGTGTTTATCCATTAATTCGATCATTTAGTATATTTTTAGGTTAGAATTGTCTTCGTTTGTTAATTATTTGTGTTTTAAGTGTTTTATCGGTTAGTACAAGCTTTTGAGCTTAAATATTATATTTTTGAGGTACCTTGATGTGTTTGCTAGTATTTCAAGGTCAATATCAAAGAACGAAGGAGTTTTGGAAGACATTTAGGCCGAAACAATGGCCCACTAGGTCACGATTGTGACATGGATGTAGGCCATGATCGTGGCATGCAGGGCTATAGTCATGTCTTGCGTTGGACAGATGCACAGACACTCGTGAACATCAAGTTTTAAGGGATTTTTTGGACCTTTCGAACCCCGAAAAATTCATAGGATTACCTTAAACACAAGAGGATATTTAAAGAACAAGAAAAGAGGCAAAAAGAAGCTTTTGCATGAGCCACCTTGAGAAACCCTAGAGAGAAATCATCGAGAGATAGAGGAAGAGAAGAAGGAAGAGAGAAGAGGAGAAGCTGACTCGATGTACTTCCCAGATCACGAGGTTTTCCAACATTGCTGCCTCCCGTCATCCATTTAGATTGTATTTCCTATTTAATTTCATCTTTATTATTGTATAGAATTGGATTGAATAGTTGATGATAGGATCTAGAATGTTGAGGATGTTCTAAACTCACTTGCAAAATTTTATTCTTGAATTAATGAAAACCTGATTGTTTATGTGTGTATTGGATTTGTTATGGTTTGATTCTACGATTGCATAATTTGGCAATAAAATGAGAGTGTGAATCGAATAAAAAACAATTAAATTGGACTAGCGAGAGTTAGGTGATTTAATTAAAAAATTGAATCAGATCGAGAAATTGTGCAAAGAGAGATCTTGCATAGGTCTCTGATAATTTATTAGAGAATTTTAGAACTAATTAAGGTTTTGGATAGGTTATGAATTGAGAGATTGCAAACTCTATTATCTGATTAGGGTTTATGATTTAGGATTAATGGTTATAACTTGAGAAAGAGTAATCAACCCTAGGACAGTCTAGAACCAACAATCTGATAATTCATAATCATTTAGGTTAGTATTAAGGATTGGTAAAATTCTCTTTCTCTTAATTGGTAATTTCTTTTGATTGATTCTTGGGTATGTTACAATTGTTTCATAATTAGGATTTTGTATTTGATTTTTAATTTAATTGATTGAATTAAGTTCTTGTATTAGTTTTGTGCAATTTAAATTTCTGTTATTGTTTCTAGCCTTAGATTTTATGATTACATTAACTCCCTCCTCGTGATATCGACACCTTTGGCACTACGCTAATAAACTGTACGCTTGTAGATTATCGAGATTAATAATTAAAACCTACACACAACTAACCATCCGATCAAGTTTTTGGTACCGTTACCTGGGAGGAGATTAGTTTAATTCTTGTATTTTAAGGCTTTTTTCACCATCTCTTGTAATTAAAACAATAGAAGATGGGTATAAAATAGACGACACATCAACTTGGATATCACCAGACAACAATGGGGAATCTCAAGAGTTGAACGCCCAAAAGAGAAATAAAGAACAATCATGGAGGATATATATTATAGGGAGCAAAGGACTCATGTGGATTTCAATGAATGACAATTTAGTTAGGAAAATCATCATCCTTATTTGAATACGTACACTTAGAGGTGGCAGAACTACCCAAATTTCTATTGGTCTAATAATGAAAAGACTCCCAGCAGACATAAAGACTTATTAGGATTTCAGTAAGACAAATCCAGTTCATGGGATTCCAATTTGGACAAAATCATGGATAAGCTCACGGATATGGAAAAGACCTAGAAGAGATTGGAAGAGAAGTTTGAGGAAGTAGCAGAAGATCATGCCTCTTCTATTCACAACCTAGAGGTTCGAAAGGGCTAGCTTTTTAGGAAATTTTGTAAACAAAGTGTGAAAAACTGCTTACGCAACATAAAAGTAAATTCAATAGAGCCATGTCAGGCTACCACACTCAGAAATGGGGTAAAGCTAGAAGAACCAACGAGAAATCAAGCTGAACCTCACCTTATAGAAGACTAAGAAAATCAAGGAAGAGGATGAAGAAAAGGATGAAAACCTCCCATATTATTCCCCAAATCTTGGTATACCATGCTTGAACATCGAAAAAACTTTAGTAGATGTCTATGAAAAGAACATTATCCTTCGAATTAGTAATGACCAAGTGACATTCAACATGAATGATGTATTAAAGAATCTGGAGGAGGATGACGCATTCAGAAAAATGATGTGATCGAATCTTTTAAGGAACAAAAGGACAAAGAACAGTTGACAACTGACACCAAGTTTGAAGAAACTATGGAAGTCTCTATTTAAGAAGCTAAATAAGAAGAGGAGATGAGGGCAAATGAGGAAGAACTACGAAGAGAACAACTCACCATCTTACCAGGCAAACTGCTGGATTCTATGGAAGATTTAGGGAGTTTTGTTATTTCCTATCTTATCGACAATTTGTTAATGAAAAGGACATTACTAAAATTAATTGGTTTTCTCAACTTTATCAATATTGTCATCCTAATCATTTTGCAATTTGAAACTTACTTACATACTACAAAATTGATGTTGAAAGAGAATGGTGGAAGCAAACCACTTATAATTGATCTGGGCTGAGCTTCCAAGGATGCAAGGTCAAGCTAATGACCCTAAATTAGCACGTTTGGTATTTATATTTTAATTGTTGTATAGTTAGGTTTGTTTTAAATTCGAAAATAAGTTTTGAAAGATTTAGAATAGTTTGGATTGATAATTCTTTTACTCTCTTGAATCACTTATAAGATAAGGAAACACTCTTAATGCTAAGTGGATTTGGTCTTTACACTATCGCCATCACCGCCTCTATCACCATAAACTGTTTTGTGTTATAACCTTTTTCTTTTCATTTTTATTAGTTTTTTCTTATATTTTCCGTATATTGTGTTTTATTTCCTCCTGGTATGTTTATCTACCCTTCTCATATTGAGGATAATGTATTGTTCAAGTGTGGGGAGGGTTGTGTGTTTTTACCTTGAGTGTGAATTTTATGTATTGTATGATAGTTTGTTTAGGTTGCATGATGCAAATTGGGTGAATGTGTCAATGGCTAAGACTTAACGCGATAGATTTAGCCTTAAACTTAGGGGCCGTTTGGTTCTACTTCTGATTTTCTGTTGTAATTTTAAGTTTTCGTTTTCAGTTTTTTGTTTCTGTTTTTCTTTTAAATAAAAACAAAAATCTGTTTGGTTGTCAATATTAATGTAGTTATATTTTGATCACTGATAATAATTAAATATTAGATAAAACTTAAAGATA
>JAOTAY010000009.1:20397942-20408559 GCA_025629805.1 Erythroxylum baracoense | reverse complement strand
GGAAATAGACTCACCTTCCTTCATGACAAACATTTCATAGTCATGGAGAAGCATGTTGATCTTTGTTTCTCGAACTTGGTTAGTTCCTTCGTGAGTGATGCGTAGTCTCTCCCACATCTCTTGAGCACTAGTGCATGAGTTCACTCGATTTCTCTCCTCAACAGTGAGAGCGCAATATATCAACTTTATGGCTTTTGCATTGATGAAGGCTTTCTTCCAATCATTTTCATCATATTCCAACTCTGTCTTTACCTCGCCATTTTCATTCAAAGGAACGTGTGGACCGAAGATTATGATCTTCCAATACTCCACTCCCTCACTCATGATGTGGTACTTCATAGGATTTTTCCAAGAAGAGTAGTTAGTACCATTAAAAAGAGGAGGGCAATTATTTATGTTACCTTCTTTCACTATGTTGTTGTGTGTTAAGTTTAGCGCCATCTTTGGATTTTTATATGTAGCCTGCTTTGATACTAATTGAAAATGATCTAGAAGGGGGGTTGAATAGATCTTTTCGCAAAGTGCTACAAAACAGAAAATTAAAACGCACAAGGAAAAACAAAAGAAAATTGAAATATAAAAGAGTAGAGAAGAGAGGTTAACACAATATGTATAGAGGTTCGGTGCTAAGACCTGCGTCCTTTACCTAAGCTCCCACTTAGGATTTTGTCAAAGCTCTTTACTAAACACTTTTTAGTTTAGTGTGAACTCTTCCAATCAACTTAACTTCCGACTCAAGCTATACCTTACAAATAATTTGTTTTCTCGACACAAATCCTACCTCCCAAGTGATTCTTCTCTAATCACACAAATCATGGTTATCACAAGAATGGTAATGAAGTGATAAAGCTAAGAATTGCTATCAAGAATCACGATATGCTATGTAAGCAATATGAGAACAATGAAAGAATAATTTTTGCACTATAGAATGTATACTTCTTTCAAGAGCTTGTGTCTCTTTCCTCTGAAGTGAAGACCTCTATTTACAGGCTTCAAGATGCTCCTGGACGCTCCTAGCCGTTGTAGAAAGATTTACTCTCGTTTGAATTCGTTTGATTAATTCAAAGTCTATTCAACTGTAACTGATAGTTAACTAGTCGGTATGTAATAGTCAACTACTACATCATAGTTGACTTGTCTTCCAAGTGATAGTCGACTAGCACACTCTTTTTTATATGAATCTTCAGCTCTGTACTTCGAATAGCCGACTTATAACGTGATAGTTGACTTGTTAAGTTCTCCAACTAGCAAATCTGATTGATTCTCCAATCTTTGGCTGTTGAGATCCATACGTAAAATCCTCATGCAAGATCTTCACATGAAATCCACATTTTTATTTCTTATACTCATTAGTCGACTAGTATAATTTTGATCCTCATTAGTGGACTAGTGCAAATTTTCAAAATATGCACTTTTCATCTCTTCATCAACACGATAGTCAACTTGTGCAAGCTTTCAGTCGACTAGTGTTTATTAACTTCCTTAACCTGAAATTATTTCTTAACCATTTCTTAAGTTTTATTATTATCAAAACATAGAAGGATTTAAATTTGTCAATCTACATTGATCCAACAATCTCTACTCATTATAGACTCTCACCAATTGGAAATGTAATTAAATATATGAATATCGACATATTGTACCTCAATTTCTCAATCTCACCTAGTATCTTAGTACTACTACAGTACCTAGCTATTAACATAGGATATCCATAAGACTTAGCATATTCCGGTATCACTCTAGTATAAAACCATAAGCACAGGACTTCCTCAAAACTTAGGATGCCCCAATATTTGCTCCACGAACAGATTCCTAGTCATCACTCACTCATCTCTAAATAACCTATCAATTTATTATCATCGAATGAAAAATATCCTACGCAAGCCCAAATTCTCAATTTACACCAACTATTCACAATATTTTATCAACCAGTTACTATTCAATTAACTCATTTTCTGTGGAATTAACAAACAACACATCTTATAAAATGTAACAAAATATAAAAGTGATACACTTTGTGCTTCATTAATTATTTGCAAAATAAAATAAACATAATTTATGTATGTAACTATTAGTCATTAATTAAATTAATTATTCATTCAAATTATCATTCGTTAAAAATATCTTATTAACAACGGTACTCTTTTTTAATAATACAATCTAAGGTTATCTTTACTTTAATTTCAGATTCAACTAATTTACAGTCCAATTTATTCCTTAATCAGAGCTTCAGACATAAAAATTACAAAATTATACTAGACTAATTTAAGAAAATTTCTAACCTAATTATACTTAATAATCCAACATTATTCTCTTTTTTACTTTATTCTTAATTATAAAAATAATATCCTTACTAACCTAACCACCATAATTACTAAAATACCCTTAACTAATAAAACTCTTATTTTACCCTCATTCATTTCAAGTAATACCAAAAATGTCCTTCTTGGAAGTAAATTTCATATTTACCCTTTATTGTTCCTATTTTGCCCTTTCATGCAACTTAATTTTTCCAAAACTGCCATCTTTTTAACCCTCTCTTCTTCTCTTTATCTCCTTTTTTTCTCATTTTCTAGCCTCCTTTCCTCTATTATTTTGTCTCTTTTCATGACTTCAATTTTTCTCAAACAACCATAACATGCAATCTAACTATAAACTAGTATACAATGATCAAAATTCACAAAAACGACATAAAACAGTAACTGTAATTTTTACCTATGTTTTAAGAGATTTTGAGGTTGTTAACTTCTACAACTTTCTCTCAATTTTCTACAAAACAAACGTAATAAGGAAACCTACGAGAGAAGTGTCACATGCAGGAGAAAGATGATACATTAAGACACATACCAGCAGGGAAAATGGAGAGAAAAATTGAGAAGAATAGTTGATTTATGTGTGAGTCCAATTTTCCAACAAATATTTCATATTTAAACCCCTAAGTTTAATGGTTTTATGGGCTAAATTGCTATGTTACTTTTATTACTTTGTGGGCTTTACAGTTTAATCATAAAAATTTTGAGCCATCCAATTTTTTTATTCAATTTTTAACTTTTTAGTTTGATTTATTTTAATAACTCTTGTTGATAAAATAGACTAATTTAGTAATTAGTCGATCAATTTTTGTAAATTAATAAGTTCTTATAAATCAAAATAAATAAACAAAATTTCATTTAACAATCTTTTCTTTCAATTAAATGTTAAATTCTTCTATAAGTAAAGATAATCCCTTTCAATCATACTTTAAATTTTTAAATATTATTAATCTTTAACTAATTTTATAACAGTCTAATACCCGTTAAACTTTTTAAACCTTAAAACTTTTATCTTACTTGTTTAACTTCTGGTCTAGTTTCTAAAACATTAATCCGAACAAAAGAAGTTGTAAGCTCATATAAAACTTATAAAAACCCAATTTCAATTCCCTATTTTGTTATCATTAGTTCGATGAACCTTCAAGTCATGCATTAGCCTTGTTCTTTTCCCAAAGTTGGTTGGTTTCAACTTTCTCTATAATAAAACTTAGGCTTTGTTTGGTTAGGCGTAAGGTTTTTAATGGAATAGAGTAAAATAGAATAGAATGGAATGATTTATAATGGAATGGAATGTAAATGAATGTAATATTAGAAAATTATTATTTGGGATGGATGGAAGGATTCATAATTTAATACAGTAAAATATTGCTTGGATGAAAGGTTTATAATGTAATATAGTATAAAGTTGTTTATTATTTTACATTCCATCATAAACCTTCCAAATTAAAGGTTTTTCATTTTTATTATTTATGATGGAATCAACTGTCGTATGAAATCCTCATTTTTCATCTCATCGTATTCCATTCCATTATAAACCCCTCCTTCTAGACGATGAAATAATATTATATTTCATTCCATTCTATTAATAAACCAACAACCAAATATAGCCTTAAGCTTTAGATTTACCATCTTTGACACACAATCGCAAGTTCTATACGAAGATACCCTATTAGTTTCGGACCTTTCAACTAATTTGGTGGTCAAACTCAAATTACATAGTTGTATTATGTGGACCAAATTACATTCAATTTTATAAGCAAAACTAGTCAAATCATCATATTTTAGTTATGTGTTCATGGCCACTTGGACACAAGATCTTCTATTCTCAATTTCAACGTACCCTCTGTTTCAGTATGATCCTAGTAATTTAATTTTTGTGGGCTCTATTTATTAAATAGATATATTTTTATGTAACAGAGTAATGAGAACAGGTGATCTGGTCCCGGCCACTGGAGTCTTGACTTGCTGTCTAATTCGAATAATTAATTTTGCAAATCGGACATTTTATTTGCTCGATTGAAAAAGTAGATTTTGATGTTCCGATCTCCTTACAATCTAACAAAATAAATCCTCACAAATTCGTAGGCTGTTTCTAATTTTCAGATTGTACTTTTAGAACCTCCAAGGAAATATGTCATTGAATTTCCTCTGATTTTCAAGGAAATTATGATCCTTTTTTTTGTTTTAACCATACAATATCCATTTCTCCAATATCAAGGAGACGTAGTTGTTTCCAATGTACTTTATAATGGATATACGAACATATTTACAATTCAATTCTACGTACATTCCTAAACAAAGCTTTAGCATAATTAATTCCGACTAAAACTTGATAAAATTAGACAAGAAAATTCATATATATGTAAAAGATCAAGCACATCTACAACGAAAAGGACTTCAATTTAATAAAGGGATGTAAATACATCCAACTTCAACAACAGATAATGAACTTCCTATCAATACTTTAGACAACTATTTATATAGTTTTACGGCATTGACTTCTTGATCAACTTTAAAATAGAAAAACCACTTCAGATACTCCACCTGTCCCTTCATTCCAAGGCAGATCAAACGTCAGCTTGCTATCTGGCAGCCACTCAAATCCCATGTCAACACTGTTCACAAAAGCCTTGTTCGGACACAAATTCGAGTAGGCTAAGAAAGTCCCTCCTCCTTTAACCTCCATTTTCACTCTGGTCTCGGTTGCAGACCTGACATACATCAATTCCTGAATCGAGCCACCGCTATTGAAGATGTTGGTTAGTCCTATCGGAGCAAATTTAATTCTAGGGCCGAGTTTTTCGACTGGCACGAAGCTGAAAAGCTCAAATGTAGATGGCTGAAGGGTCAATTGGATTGCGGCAGATTTTGGCGTGACAACGCGAAGTTCCTCAGCCTGGTTCAGATATACTACGTACTCGTCAGCCTTGCCCATTTCAGGGATTTCTCTATTTTGATCCCATTCGATGTCTGTGACATGAACGGAACCTGACATTGGCTTGTAGCATTCTGAGTAGCCCTTGATTCTTTGCTCCTTTGGGTCCCATCCAGCTCCTTGACAATTGAAAGCTCCAATTACTCCTCCATACTGCAAATGTACGTGGCAATTTTAAGCATAGTTTGCTTGAAAATGTTCGAAAAGACAACTACTAAAAAAACGGCTAATTCCTGAATTAGAAAATGAGCAAACATCGGTTTGTCATCGACTTGGAAAGTCATAACATAGTGACAAGTTCTCAAGTTCTATGTCGTTTAGTATCTGTCAGTCGGTCACTCAGGCTTGTACCTTATTGAAGTTCCAAATCTTGAGAACTGTTTGCTTGTCAAATAGAGGGTTCTTGAAGAGACAGTCCCTGGTGGGCAGGGCAAAGTGCTGGCACTTGGGGATAGTACCATCAGGGTACACAAGTTTCTTGATGAGCTCAAAATCATGACCTCCCAGAGAGTCACTAACATAGACTGGTCCACCGCAGATGGCTCTTGATCCAGCATGGAACTTGGAACAGGGATGGTCAGATTGGAACATGTCCCAGTCAGGCTGTATGATATGGCCCATCCACATACTGTTATATGCACAGTGAATCATATGCACACCTTGTAGCCAATAGACTCCCATTGGATCCCCATTTGGATCCTGAAACCAGAAATCATCGCCTGAAACATAAATTTGCCAGATTACGTACCACCTTCAAGAGTGAAAATAATAACTTTCTGGAATTATAATGATTAAAGGACTGTAGAAGGACACTTGGTTGAACTTTTCTTACCTACTCTTCCCATAGATATCTGTTTTGTTCCAAGGAAGAAGAAGTCGTTGCACTGTTGCATGCTAGAGATGAGTCCTGTTCCTTTAAAATTTTTCGAAAGTGAATCTGAAAGACCTTTGTAATAGGTCTTGGAAAGCTCAACTCGACCTCCGTACTCCTCTGATACATATTCCAGGGTCTGAAATTGGAGAATACATCGTCATATTTACAGCTGAACATCTAGGACTTGCTACATTTTTGTACACCAAAAGGAACACATAAAAGAAGTTTTAGATAAACTTACATGAATGACATCCACTTTCACTCCTGTAATGCCAACACTAGCAAGGTACGAATGCATAGAGTCATAGAAATCTCCTGCTTGCTCGGGATGAACAAGTCCGATTCCGCCTTCAACAATTTTAACCACAGCTAGATCGTTCATTGTACCATCTAGACCAGGAGAGACTTTACAGGGTTTGATCTTTGAGTTCAGATGAGTAGAGCCTGGTCTTACACCACCCCAGGCACCACATAATGCATGCCACACGTATATGTCATCCAAACCTTTGAATTTTATTCTCAAATCTCTTGTAAAAGCCTTCATACCAAAATCCTCGGTCCCAGAAGGGCAACTTTTGCAGGCTTGATTAGAAAGATCATTTTTTTCTTCTCCAGCAAAAAGGGCATCCATTTCCTGTTTCAACTTCTGAATCTTCGATTCTAAGGAAGAAACGTCAGAGACTCCAGTTTGTATTGCCTTGTCAAGTTCCTTTTCAGCATGCTCGAGTTCAACTGCCTTTGAAATGACCATCGTTGGTTTCTTTGGATCGAAAGCGGCAGGGTTGGGACCTAGCATAGATCCTCCTTTGTATTTCCTGAACTTCTCACATTCATCAAGCCTGTAAAGCCTGGCAGTCATTTGAGTCCCACCAAGAACAAGGTTTTTAGCGTCCCTGTTCGGATTTTGACCATCTAGATTGATGCTTTGCCACCCATCGTCGATGATTACAAATCTCGGTGACACACCACCCTCAGTAAATTCATTAACGCCTTGCCAGATACCATTAGGCTCCACAGTTAAATAAAATGCATCCCAAGTGCACCACCCAAATTTATCAACAACAGAAGGGGCTGTTTTCTCTTCCAACAGCCTAAAGGTATTGAGATGAACCCTGAGAGCACTATATGCCTCTTTCATGATATCGTAAGGATTTTTAGAGACGTGAACATAAGCAATAGCATCGAAAGATGATGCTTTCACTTGGGTAGAACCACTTTCAGCGCAAATCATGAGATGGCCATCAATGCCAGGGTGAAGAGCAGACCTAAAACTCCCTTCAATGAGGGGTATTATTATGACATAAGACCTTATTTCAGGAACATGTAGGAGAACCCACTGAGTTTCCATTTGCAAGTCAGAACCAGAACTACCAACCCACATGGTAGACCACCATGTTTTGAACCTAAAGATGGACAAAAATTCCCTCTCCGTGAACTTCCCAAGTGAGTTCATCAAACGATCGGACGGCGTCTCTTTGTGGAACCCGAGAAAACCGCCCCTGTGTGACACACCATGAACACGTTGAAGCAGGGGAAGCGGAGCATCAGAGGCTTTGAAGTTACAGATGGACATGAAAGGAGAGAACGTGACATTGCTTGGAACATCAGAGAGAAAAGGAACACCTTTAACACTAAACTTATTATCTGAAAAATCAAAGTATTTGTCTATACTGTCAGAGCGGAGGTTGGTAAGGAGTGGCTTAACAGGTACATCCGGTGGAGCCATGGTGTAGAAATTACAGATGAAAAACCAAAGGCAAGAATAGGACGGTGTCAGAATACTGTATACAAATGGTAGGCTTCAGAAAGCACTGTGTTTCTCACTATTTATGGATTGGAACTGTAGGTTCTGTTATCTGGAGCAAAAGGAAACTTATATTGAAGCAGAATAGGAGGAAGATATATGCAATGATCCACACTGAAACGTAATTGCTAGGAGACAGTGTTATGTATTCAAGACAGGAGAACTGCAATCTATAAGTAGAACTGTAAGGATGATTACAGAATAATTCTCCACAGAAGAAACAGAAATCAGAGTGACCTGACTAGTATTGAAGTTACAGAAAGAGCATGAAGAGTCACTTAGGAAATTAAGATGCAAGAGAGCAACGGAAGCTAATACAACACAGAAAGAGGAGTAGTAGAGAAAAATGCTTGCACAGGAGAAAAGGAGAAGCTTATGCACTTATTTATAGCGTGAAGAATAAACGGGTGCGTGAAAATTTTGAATAAAAAATGGAATCAAGTAACCTTTCTAGATATGGAGGTTGAATGGTTGGTGATAACCAGGATGTCTCTTTTTATTCTCTCTGTATAATGCCGAGTCGGTGATTTTCTCTGTTTATGTTCCTCTTTTAGCGACGGAGCACCTCCTTTTTATGTCAAAATAAGGAACTAGTTCCACAGACAAACCGCTGGAAACTTAAATTTACATTTCACAAATTCTCAAGGGTGTTGTCCTTTTCAATATATTCAAAGGTTCACAAAATCCGATAATTTCATATGCAGAATAAATATATTACATCTCGAACACGTGTAATTTCTCAAAGGATCCTTTTTATTGAGTGAAGGTTCCCCGTCGGAACAGTTCTGTTAGAGAAACATCTTTGTGCCGGATCTTAATATTTCCCAGAACTGAAATTTTTAATTTTCAATGTCTTTGGAGGCAATAGAAATAAGGGCAATTATTTTTAAAAACAAAAAAAACTATAATAATGATCTTAGTTTTAAATTTTATCATTTTAATGTCTAAACTTTATATAGTTGTATCAATACTGGTCTAATGTTAATTCTATTAAGTTAATATCAAAATAAAAAATTTCATAAAGTCTTGGAATTTAAGTAATTCAACACAATTTATGAGTTATTTGATTGGTAGTTTAGACCCTACACAACAATTAACAAAGAATTAAAAAGGAAACGGGAAACACACAGAACCTCCAGCTATTATCTACTAGTTTATAAAATATAAAACCTACTTGATATACGTACCTGTGAGGGTACTTGCGATTAGTTTAGTGGACGATGCTTGTTGTGGATCTCTCCGGAACACTGTCAAGTGTAAGGTGTGAAGCGAAGTGATGTCTTTTCAAATATTTATTTAAAATATTTGTGCAGTTAAATAATTATAATACTAACTTAGCAAGTCAGAAGATAACCAGAAAATCATCCTTCCTAGGGACTTTGTTGCAGCAACTAATGAAAATTTGTCAGTATGTTTATGCACAAAAGGGTTACGGGAACATTGAACAACGCCGGAATTCGTCGTCATCATATTCAATCTAAATCTCGTTTATTTTAAAAAAGTATGATAATATATCTTAAAATTTAAATTGAGTTGAGAATAAAATCGATCTAAAAGATTTATATTTTAAAGACGATTACTCATTCTTAAACTTATACATTATTATTTGATATTGTATTCTTTTAATGTGAAATTTATTATCTCAATACTTCCTCACACTTGCAACTTCTTTTTATATTTGTCAAGTAAATTTATTTAGAATTTTTGAGCTTCAAGATCTTTACTGAACCATTGAACTTTATAGGCTCTGATATCATTTTGAAAAACCTAACTTACCCTAAAAAACTAGCTTGAGAAGAAAGGTTTACACACTATTGTAAATAACTAAATACATTCATACTTGTCCGATGTGAGATTTTTGACATACTCTCTCAGTTCAAAGCAGGGATAGACATCTGTTGGCTATATTGGGCAAAGAGACAGAACCGAGTATCGCTCCAAACTATCGAGACAAACAGGCTCTAATACTATATAAAAAGGCCTAACTCATCCCTAAAAGCTAGCTTGAAATGAGGTTTGGACACTATTATAAATGATTGAATGTGCTCATACTTATCCGAAGTGGAATTCTTGATACCACTATTTCAAGTCCTTATGCCACGCCAACTGGTGGTGACGTTGGTATTGCAGTGCTCACCCGGGGCTAGAAAAAGTCTAGCGCACAGATAGCCCACTGGTGCCTAGGTTGCGAAGCGTGGTGGAATATTACGGTCTAATTGTTTTATATTGGTAATAAAACAGGCTGATGTGGGATTTATAGATTTATGGCCTCCCCACCCTTTAAGTTAGCTTTTAGGGATAGTTCTCCCATAAGATCTGTAATAATTGGTATCAGAGCAAATTTAGTCCAAATTATTAATTTTCTAATTGTCCGTCTAGATGTCTAGTCCTAGCGATCCGGTCTGGTTATTACTGCGTTTATTTCAAGTGACAATTGGATGTCCAGTCCTAATTACATTTGAGGAGAAGTGTTAGAAAATCCCATATTGATTAAACTTGAAAATATTAAAGGATTTATAAGTAGTAAGGGCTAACTATCCAGATGATTAGTTATAGTCATTTTGACAATGGTTGACCTAAGTCCAATTCTTGTTAATGAGCTTTACACTCTACCCTCATCATCATCATCATCACCCAGTTTGAAATCCCGCATTGAAGCGGGGTCTGGGGAGGTCTGATAGTACGCAGCCTT
>JAOTAY010000009.1:20353874-20380561 GCA_025629805.1 Erythroxylum baracoense | reverse complement strand
TCATAGCCATATATAATTTCATCTTGATTTGTAATAGGATTAGTAATTTCTTTAGAATTGAGAGTTAATGTATTTACTAACTGTGTAATTTCTTCTGATTGAGTTCGAATATCTTTTTCTATATTTTCCATAGTTTAATTAATGTTGTAACTTTCTTTTTGTCACTAGGCTCTGATACCACTTGTATTGGCAGATCGAATTTGAATTTGAGTAATTGTTGTTGTAGTTATGCTATTTGTGCTAACTATTGTTGTATTTGTTTGTTTATTATTTTTTGATTACTTTATATTCTTTGTATAATATTTATGAGTACTGATTGTTTGCGTATTACATTATCTAAATGTGTTTCTAATTGTTCTTGTTTTTTTTAATATCTCATATACTTGTTTTGTAATACTCATAACATATTTTTGACATGAGTAGATAATTCCTGAAGTTGTAATTTAATAGAGCTAATGTCTTTACCTATATTTTGATCTTCTTGTTTTTATTCAGTTTGATTAATTAATTTGGGATCAGTGATAGGTATTGATCTTTCTAAATTACTTCCTGGTTCAGTGAATCTAATTGGTCTGGATAACCTAACTGATTGTGATCTAAGTAAAGGAATTATAGTTAAAGCTTTATATATATGATCTGATAAAGATAATCTTGGTGCACTTAACTAATTATATTTTATAGGATATTTACTTTCGGGTAGTTCTCTAAAAGATGTGTTTGTTTATGTTCTTGATGTTATTAATAAGCCTATAGTTCTACTTAGAAGGTCTACAAGAGAAAGAATCCATCCTCTCATTATTCATTTGATGACCATCCTCTCATTATTCATTTGTTGAATATATGCTTCTTAGTGATAATGGAGAACTTAAGAGCTATGAAAAGGCTATATGTAGCTACAAAAGATGAGATAAAAATTTTAGATGACAACTATACTTTTGAGTTGGTTAGCTTATTTAAGGACATAAAAGCATTACAAAATCGATAGGCTTATAAAATGAAGAATGAAGAGAATTCTTCTCTTTTATGATATAAAGACAAGTTAGCTATTAAAGGCTTTAAACATAAAAAGAGAATTAATTTTGAAAATATTTTTTGGCTTATTATTATGATGTATTCCATTAGAGTTGTTCTTAATTTGGCAGCCTAACTTAATTTGGAAGTTAAACAATTAAATGTTAAAATTGTTTTTTTTCATTTACAAGAAGTAGCTAAAGAGTTTTGCAGTGAAGGGTAAGTTGAACTAAAATTTTAATTTGAATAAAAGCTTGTATAGTTTGAAACAAGCTCCAAGCCAATTTTACAAGAAGTTTGAGTCAGTTACGATCAAGCAAGGATATAGGAAGATTACTTTTAATCACTGTATATTTGTTCAAAAAACTTTTGACAATGAATTCATTATTTTGTTACTTTATATTGAAAACATATTGATTTTTGGTCATAACGCTTCTAGAATTGACATATTAAAAAAGTAACTTAATAAGTCTTCCGCAATAAAGGAATTAGGACAAATAAGATAACTTATTGGCATACCAATTATACGTGATAGAGAAACAAATAAATTGTGGTTATGTCAAGAAAGGTACATTAGGAAAGTACTTTAGCGGTCTCTTATGAATAAAGCTAATGTGGTAAGTATACCTCTTGCTACTCACTTTAGGCTTAGCACTAGACAATCTTTATCTAATGAGAAAGAAAAAGAAGACACATGGAATATTCTTTATGCAACTACTATAAGAAGTTTAATGTATGTAATGGTTTATACAAGGCTAATATCGCTCATGCATTTAATACAGTTAGTCATTTTCTCTCAAATCTAGGTAAAAACATTGAAATTTTGTAAAGTGGATTACGAGATATCTTTGAGACACTTCCAACTTAAATCTATGTTTTGGAGTAGGAAATCCTATTCTTTCTGGGTACATTGATTCAAATGTGGTACATGTTACAAAGGTTTTTTTAGATACTGAATCAACATTCCGCCTACTCCTTTGCATGGTAATCTCAGTTAAGTCCATTTAAGCAAGGCTTATTCTTCCTACGTGATTGTTGACCAATAAAACCTTGTTCTCAGATGCCTCCCTTGTAGTGGTTACTCTCACACTCTTGCAAAAATACTACATAAATAATGGTTAATCATAGGCAATGATAAATACAAAAGAGCTACAGTAAAAATCACCGTTAATTACTTTCTTGAAAGAATACAAAGTAATGCTTTCTCTCAATATGTTCCCTTCTCCTTTGTCTCTATTCCTAAGAGCAAGACTTAAATAAGCTATTTATAGGCAACTTTAGCTTTACAATTCAAAATCTTAATTAAACTGAACTAATTAGATCACCTATATCCTTATTAGATTTCATCACACTAACTGACTGGATAACACTCCATACAAATAGGACTCTATCTGATAGGATTTAGCTATTTCACAATTAACAAAATAACATATTACATTTAATTAGGAAAGATACATCCATATCTGCAAAGATCTCCATTATCTTCAAATGATCCTCTTACACGATCTTTATCCTTTAGAGTTGATATTTATCTACTGTAATCTTATCTGCCACATCATGTAATATCACTCCTTGATCTTTATTTATATAAGTTATTTAAGCCCAATTCTTTTCATACCATATTGGCTTGGTACAATGTTTACCCATGTCCAATCTATTAGTCATGGCTCGTCTATTTGAGCATAAATTAAGTCCTTAGAGCTCTCATATCACATGTCTCTTTCATACATATGAATCAGCTAACCTTAAGCCTAAGGGTAATCTTAAACTATCTTTTGTTCTCACATTCGAATCTTATATCTTGTTGAAGATTTTTGCTAATATGTACCAATACATGTCAACTCATTATCAATGCCCATTTTCCTTGCTTAATTATAAGTCTTTACTTTATTTGTAGTGTAATATCACATTATTCCATACTAAGCGTTAGGACATAGGATCCTAGACCATTGTATATGAGAATAGCATTGAGAAATTAAAAGGTACATTGCATACACATGCATATCATTAGCATACACACGTGAATATTGATTGTACACATTACAAAGACTATATATGCACTTAATTGAAATATTCCAAGGTATGGATGATTTTAAATGATTATGATATAAATTGTGAATTTGTGGATTATTGTGTCTTGAATTTGATCTGATGATTATAATTATTAGTTTAGAATTTTTGGTGAAAATTGGGAGATTTATGAAATTTTGTGTATTTTTGGACTAAAAAAAATACCAAGTGGCTAGGCAAATTGATTCGTGGTAATATAAATAAGTGACATATGCAGTAGAAATAACTGACAAGTAACATTAAAAATTGGGTGATAATTGGCTTAGAAATTAGAGGAAAAATGGGCTAGAGATTTAATGATATTGGGTACAAAGTTAAAAGGCATTGGCTTAAATTATTTAAGTGGAATGTTTCATGACAAGTGTCATGACACCCACCTAGTTTTAGAACCCACATTATATGCCTATTTGAAAGACATCTTCGTTGTCTTTCATTTTTATGAAACACTCTCATCTTCTTCATTTTCTCTCCATCTACGAAACTCTCACCAACGTTCACCATCTTGAACCTTGCTATCATCCAACACCGTACTACTTCAACAAGATTCGATCATCATCATCTTGTTACTACTAAATACCTAACCTATTATATGTTAGTAAGATGATGATCGTGGGATACTTTGGAGCTAAGGTTAAGTGAGATTTTGGAGTTAAAACAAATAAGTAATACATCAAGCTTTATGGGTTGTTTAAATATAAACACATGTGATGATAGTTTAGAGGTAAAATGATCATATTAATAGAGTTAAATATATGATGGAACGTTAGTGAAGAAATGAATATATATTGATGTTCTGTTTCGTATAAATGATAAATAATAGGTTATAAGTTGTTTTATGGATGATTGGTGATGTAAATGGTGTAAGAAAGAGTGTAAAAAATTAATGAAGAAATGTGTATATTCATATCTTGTTTTTTAATGTATACGATGAGTGCAGAAAAATTGATGAATGAATGTACATTTGTGTTCTATGTGGATGAAATAGATTGGGATTTAAGGTATAATAAAGATGAAATTTTGTTAAAGAAAAGACTAATATAGTGTTCTTGAAATGAGAACAACTAAGATGATAATGAATGATAAAGAATGACGATGATATGTTCTATTTTTGTATAATTGATAAACAATGATTTATGGATTGTTTTAATGATTGATATTGAGATGGAATTAAAGTGAGAATGAAGAGGAAATGATGTAGAAATGATGAACTTTGCATAAGATGGTTTGGATGTAACACATAGCAGTTGAAAATCTGGAAAATTGGAAGAAGAATTGCCGGAATTGTCAGATTTTCATAACCCACAATTGTGGGAATGCATCCACGATCGTGGGAAGTGCAAAAACCGGCTGGAAATGTTTTGGTGACTTAACCCAAGATCGTGGGAATTCATCCACGATCGTGGGAATGGCCATTAACGTGAATTCTTCTTCTTTAAAGCAACGTCTGAATCAACTAATGCTAAGGTACTTGCCTATATTGCATTTAGATTTGAATGAGACTTAAAATGAAACTAGTTTGAGGTTGAATAAGTTGATAAAGTGTTGGATATGTTTAGGGTGTAATTGAGGATATAACATAGTGAATGAATTATTGATATCAAGGTACCAAAATTTGGAAAATAATGAGTATAATAGGAAGGAAGGTGTTCATATGATTGTAGATGTGAGTCAAAAGAGATGAATGAGAATTTAGAAATTTTGTGATCCTATAATTCTAGAATAATATTAGTGAATGATTGATTGAGGATACTAGAAATAATCAAGTATATTTGAGCTATGAACTTAAGTGTAAGCTAGACATACATAAATGATGATGTTTAAATAATTAAGTGATGTGATTAAGGAAACATACCCAGAATAGTCAAATTGAGCATGCATCGTACATAACGCATATACATATGTGTATGATTGAAAATTTTTGTGATTGATCAAATTAGTAATGCGTGTACAATTTGTGTATTGCATAAAGTTTGATACACAAGATTTAACGCTAGTGTTTAGACATTTATCTGGAGTACACTGTGAGTCAACCTAGATGGTCTTACATTAATTGATTATTTTTGTTTAAATTTTTGTATTGAACTGATAATGAGGTGATTGACACAATTCCAGACATTGATAGTCCTAGACATTTGATGAATGAGATTTGCATTAGAAGTGCTCATTGAATGTGAATCTGAAAGAAATAAGTGTACTCAACCAAGTTGTTAAATGCCGGACTTATGTCCAATGAAAAAGTGAAAAGTGAATGTGTTTATTGAATGAATGTGATTGATTGAATACATGCGATTTGACGTATTTCACTATATGATATATATGATCAGATAAAGGCAATTATGACTAGAGTAGCCAGTGAAAAATAGATTAAAGCTTAGAATGTGTATAAGAGCTACAGGCTCACTAGTAAAACGAGCCCGGTATTCACAATAGATACAGGATAGTTATCAATGAGCTATCTACAACAGATATGGGACAGTTAATAAAGGTATTCAATCGCAACAATTAATAATGAAAGTGAAGTCTTATGAGCAATTGCATATAAAATTGATATGTGTAATATCATTGATTGAGGTGCATTGTATGGACTGTTTTGAAACAAAAATGTAAAATATTGCACATAAATTATATTTATGAAACATGAGGAAATGTGAAGAAATATTTAGTATTTGTTGATGTGATTTATCTGTGAATTAAATTTGAATTGTGAATTGTTCTATGTTTGATATGAGTGAGCAAATAGAGGATGGCTAGTTCACTGAGTTCGCAAAACTAAATAAAATTTGCAACGTGGCTTTTTAGGTTCCAAGGAGATATCCAGTTAGACTAATTGGAGTATGTCCACTGAAATTAGATATAAGCTAGGGGTTAGAATTAGTTTGTACCTATATATGTTTTTAGTTGATTTTTTTTTCAGATTGTATTCCACAACTACTGTACAATGTATATATGAATTCTGTAATGTAATGACATCATGACTGAATATGTTTTGTAAATGTAATGGTCTAAATTGAATGTTGATTTGCTTAAGATGTGTTTACAAATGAAAGGGGCTAAGATGATTACTAGTTTGTTTAAAATGCATTTGATGTCTAGAAAAGTTTGCAATGAGTTGTTCTAATTGTTTTAACATGCCATCTTTGTAAAGAATGTTCTCAAATATCATTGATATATTCAGGAATATACTCTATGAGAGTGGTGTGTTACAGGTTTTGATATTAGAGCCTAACATTGGTATCTTACATGGGCATTTTTCAAAGTATATGTCAACGTACATTCATTTTAAACATGTTATAGCATGCAGTGGTCCCCAGTCTGCGTCGTATTTACATAAGTCACATGCATAAACATTCATTAAGAGTTTAAGATGTTGGAAATAATAAGAAGAATGATGATCTGTCAGAGTATAAGAAAATGAAAGTTTGTGGATATCTAGAAATAAGAAATATTACATGGTTCGACTTGATAGACAAAGATTCAGTGTATTTGTATTTGTATTTGTGGTTATATCATCGAATATGATGTCAATATTGTACTGTGGTTGTATGCCCTTGAATTGATATGAAAGTGAATTTTTTTTTGCAGATTGACTAAGAAAGCAATAGAGGTATAGATAAAAATGACAAGATTTAAAATGTACATGGAAAGTTGAACGAAAACAACATTTCCTATAACCTTGAGAGGTTAAACTTGGACTTGGAATGGTTGTATAATTATCGAGTTAAGAGTTTATGATTTAGTATAAGGTTATGTCAGTGGATTTGAGATCAGAATTTCATGATGGTTACATATATTATATTTCTGAATTGATTAAAAACATACATATGTAAGATGAAATAAATGACAGCTAGAAGATGAGATAATGATAGTGATATATATAGAGGTACTCAAGGTTAAGTTAACCAGTTATTATGAGTTCATGTCCGATAATGTGGTTACCTTGGTGAATAATTTTATTAAGCATATATGTATTATATACTTGGATATGATATAGAAGGTAATCTATGGCATATTGAATGCTCTTTAGTTATAGTTCTTATAGTTAAAATTCTGAGATGACTCAGAGTAACCCAGTGGAAAGCATGGATTTATGTGGATGCATTGAAATGGTAACTACTAAAGAGAATTAACTTTTGTATAGTCATATAATACTCAAATTTTATCTAGGATCAATTGAGATTAAGGTATCATTAACGTAAGATATTAATTGGTGACTTTTCGAAAGTACATCTTTAGATAAGATGTAATGATCTTGATGGTACATACCAAAGCATGAGAGTAAATGAATATGGCTATTGCTTCACTGAGCTTTATTATAAAGAATGTTTTGATTATGTAAGATATGATAATAATTAATCTTATTGAGATATCATGATAGTTGAAACTAATCTTACTGAGGTATTAAGAATGGCTGAAAAGCGATGATGAATATAGTTGATTGATAAAGTATATGAAAAATAGTACAAATGATTGAGGAGAGAAATCATCTTTTGATAGAGACTTTCATCGAATTATATCATATAGATCAAATGTTCCATTTCTAGAAATAAACGACTATTAAACAAATCAGAAGTGAATATTGGAGTCAGTTAAAAATGAGACTCAGGCATAAGAAGCTATATATGCTACAAAGAGTGCATATATTTTGTTTGATGTAAAGTAGCCTAACTATGTTATTAGGTTCATGAATTTGAGATGATACTATTGCTATTGCTAAAGGAACCTAGGTCCATAATGTATTCTATATTAGTATATTCAGAAGGTACAAGTTAGATTTGACATTTGTGTTCAAAAAATTGAGACTTGTAAATAATTTGAAATGTGTGGAGAAACCAGTAAGAATGGTCAGACATCAGAATAAGCAGTTAAAGAATCTAGGGAAATCGAATGATTGAAGAAAATCTTTCGAGAAAAGAAGTCAATTGAAAGATTGAGAAAAACATGAGATAACATTACCCCATTTGAGGAATTAGTTATTTAAGAATTTTGAGACCTAGTTATAGGCACTTGAGTTATTGGTGATTCCTTTTTGAACTGACAAATTCCCTTGGCAGCATTCATGGCATTAATGAATCAAGTGTTCCAACCTTACTTGGATCAATTAGTGACTGTATTCATAAATGATATTTTGAGTGTATTAAAAAATTAGAAAGGAACATTTTGAACACTTGAGGTTAGTCTTACATATCATGAGGGAGAAACAATTATATGCCAAGTTCAGTAATTTTAAATTTTGGTTTGATCAAGTGGTAGTTTTAGGTCATATAGTATCTGGACAAGGCATATAGGTAGACCCAAAGAAAATAGAGGTAATAATGAAGTGGGAAACTCCACGAAATGTGTCTGAGATCTGGAGTTTTCTTAGATTAGTTAGATACTATCGGAGATTTGTCGAGGGGTTTTCACTAATCTTAGCCCCTTTGTCAAAACTTTTGAAGAAGAATATGCCATTTAGATGGACTGATGAATATAAAAAGGCTTTTAAGGAATTAAACACCAATTACCGACAGCACGAGTGTCAGCTATTCCATCTGGATCTGAAGGTTATGTAGTATATATTGATGTTTCACACTAGGGATTAGGATGTATTCCGATGCAGCATGAAAAAATTATTACATATACATTAAGACAATTAAGATCTTACTGCAATAGTAATTGCTTTGAAAATCTGGAGACATTATCTATATAGTGAAACATTTCATATATATATATATATATATACAGATCATACAAGTTTAAGGTACTTAATGAATCAAAAAGAATTGAAGATGAGATAGAAAAATGGATAAAGTTACTTAAAGATTATGATTGTATAATTGAGTATTATCCTAGTAAAGCTAGTGTTGTAACTGATGCATTAAGCAAAAAATCCAATAGCAATATAGCATAAATTCAAATATCGAGGTTATCAAATCTAGTTCAATTAAGAGCATTAAATGTTGAGTTAAATTTGGGGCAAAATGAAGTATTTTTAGCTACATTAAAATTAAGACAAATTTTACAAAAAGGGATTAGAAAAGCCGAAAATAAGGATCCAGAATTAGTGAATCTTATTGAGACGTTGAAAGTAAATATGAATTTTGAGTTTGAATGGGAAAATGATACCTTATGGTTGAAGCAAGGAATAAGTGTACCTGATGTAGATGATTTGAGAAAAGAAATTCTAGAGGAAGCACACATAGCAGTCTATGCTATGTATGTTGGTACTACAAAGATGTGTAATTCACTGAAACAACATTTCTCGTGGCCAAGGATGAAGAAGCAAATGGTTAAATATGTGGCTAAATGTTTGACTTGCTAACATATTAAGACTATTGAGGATATGCTCAGAGCTTATGTTTTGGAGTTGCAAGGAATATGGGATCAATATATAGCTCTGATTAAATTTGCTTATAACAATCATTATCACAGTAGTATCAATATGACACTATATGAGGCGTTGTATGGCAGAAAGTGTCACTCACTTTTATATTGGGATGAAGAGGGCCTAACGATTGTTGAAGGCCCAGAATTGATTCAAGATATTTTCGATAAAGTGAAATTGATCTGTAATAGAAATTAAGTGACTCAAGATAGACAGAAGAGTTAGGTGGATCAACACCGAAGAGATATGGAATATCAAGTGGAAGATAAAGTGTTTATGAGAGTATTGCCTTAGAAAGGTGTGCTGAGTTTCAGTAAAAAGGGTAAGCGAAGCTCGAGATACATTGGTCTATATGAAATTATTGAGAGAATAGGACCATTGGCTTATAAGTTAGCCTTACTAACAAAGATGTCTTAGATTCACAATGTGTTACATATGAGTATGCTTAGGAGATACCGATTTGATCCAACATATGTGTTACTGACACAGGAAGTGGAAATTGCGGGTGAGTTATGTTACGAAATCAGTTAAGAGAGTGGGTTATCAGAATAATCAACTGAAAAAACGAGTGATTCCATTGGTTATAGTCCTTTGAAAGAATCATTCGATTGAAGAAGCTCCATAGGAAATGGAGGAGAATATGAGAAAACAATACCCCCATCAGTTTGATCAATTAGGGAAGAATTTCTAGGATGAAATTTCTTAAGGGGGAGAATTGTAATATCTCATTATTCCATATTGAGGGTTAAGACATATGGTCCTAGACCATTGTATATGAGAATAGCATTGAGAAATTATAAGGTGCATTGTACATACATGCATATCATTAGCATACACACATGAATATTGATTGTCCACATTACAAAGGTTGTATATGTACTCAATTGACATATTCTGAGGCATGGGCGATTTTAAATGATTATGATATAAATTGTGAATTTGTGGATTATTGTGTCTTGAATTTAGTCTGATGATTATAATTATTAATTTAGAATTTTTGGTGAAAATTGGGAGATTTATGAAATTTTGTGTATTTTTAGACTAGAAAAATGCCAAGTGGCAAGGTAAATTGATTCATGGTGATAGAAATAAGTGACACATGGCAGTAGAAATAATTGACAGGTAACATTGAAAATTGGGTGAATTGGTTTAGAAATTGGAGGACAAATGGACTAGAGATTTAATGATATTGGGTACAAAGTTAAAAGGCATTAGCTTAAATTATTTAAGTGGAAGGTGTCATGACACCTACCTAGTTTTAGAAACCATATTATATGCCCATTTGAAAGACATCTTCGTTGTCTTTCATTTTTACAAAACACTCTCATCTTCTTCATTTTCTCTCCATCTATGAAACTCTCACTAATGTTCACCATCTTGAACCTTACTATCATCCAACACTTTGCTACTTCAACAAGATTCGATCATCATCAACTACTAAATACCTAACCTATTATACGTTGGTAAGATGAAGATCATGGGATGCTTTTGAGCTAAGGTTAAGTGAGATTTTGAAGAAGCTTGGAGCTAGAACAAGTAAGTAATCGATCAACCTTTATGGGTTGTTTAAATATAAACATATGTGATGATAGTTTAGAGGTAAAATGATCATATTAATAGAGTTGAATATATGATGGAACGTTGTTGAAGAAATGAATATATATTGCTGTTCTGTTTCATATAAATGATAAATAATAGGTTATGAGTTGTCTTATGGATGATTGGTGATGTAAATGGTGTAAGAAAGAGTGCAAAAACATGAATAAAGAAATGGGTCTATTCATGTCCTATTTTTTTGTATATGATGAGTGCAGAAAAATTGATGAATGATTGTACATTTGTGTTCTATTTTAAGAGTATGAAAAACTATGGATTAAAGGGTGTTATGTGGATGAAATAGATTGGGAGTTAAGGTATAATAAAGATGAAATTTTGTTAAATAAAAGACTAATATAGTGTTTTGAAATGAGAAGAACTAAGATGATAGTGAATGATAAAGAATGACGATGATATGTTCTATTTTTGTATGATTGATAAACAATGATTTATGGATTGTTTTAATGATTGATATTGAGATGGAATTGAGGTGAGAGTGAAGAGGAAATGATGTAAAAATGATGAACTACACATAAGATGGTTTGGATGTAACATATAGGAGTTGAAAATCTAGAAAATTGGAAGAAAAATTGCTAGACTTTTCAGATTTTCATAACCCACGATCTTGGGCATGCATCCACGATCTTAGGAACTACAAAAAGTGGCTGGAAATTTTCTGGTGGCTTAACTCACGACTGTGGAAACTCATCCATAATTGTGGGAATGGCCGTTGACGTGAATTCTTCTTTTTTAAAGTGATGTTGAATCAACTAATTCTAAGGTACTTTCCTATGTTGCAGTTGGACTTGAATGAGACTTGAAATGAACCTAGTTTAAGGTTGAATAAGTTGATAAAGTGTTGGATATGTTTAGGTTGTAATTGAGGATATAACATGGTTAATGAATTGTTGATATCAAAGTACCAAAATATGAAAATAATGAGTGCAATAGGAAGGAAGGTGTTCATATGATTGTAAATGCGATGCAAAGGAGATGAAGGATGTGTATTAAGTGAAGATGAATGAGAATTTAGAAATTTTGTGATCTTATAATGCTAGAATAATATTGGTGAATGATTGATTGAGGATTTTAGAAATAATCAAGTATATTTGAGCTATGAACCTAAGTGCAAGCTAGATATACACAAATGATGACGTTTAATTGATCAAATGATGTGATTAAGGAAATATACCCAAAATAGTCAAATTGAGCATGCATTGTACATATCACATATACATATGTGTATGATTGAATACTTATGTGATTGATCAAATTAGTAAAGCATGTATAATGTGTGTATTGCATGAAGTAAGATATATAAGATTTAATGTCAACGTTCAGACGTTTCTGGATCATAAAGATAATAGCTAATTTGGAGCGTACTGTGAGTCAACCTAAACGGCCTCACATTGATTGATCGTTTCTATTTAAATTTTTGTATTGAACTATTAATGATGTGATTGAGACAATTTTGGACATTGATAGTCTGAGGTGTTTGATGAATGAGATTTACATTGAAAGTTCTCATTGAATTTGTATCTGGAAGAAATAAGTGTACTTAACCATTTGTTTAATCCCAGACTTATGTCCGATGAAAATGTGAAAAGTGAATGTGTTTATTGAATGAATGTGATTGATTGAATATATGTGATTTGATGCATTTCACTATACGATATGCATGATCAGACAAAGGCAATTGTGACCAGAGTAGCCAGTGAAAATAGCTTAAAGCTTAGAATGTGTATAAGAGCCACAGGCTCACTAGTAAAATGAGCTCGGTATCCTCAACGAATTTAGGACAGTTAAAATGGCACTTGGTCATAACAATTAATAATGAAAGTGGAGTCTCATGAGCAATTGCATATAAAATTGATATGTGTAATATGATTGATTGAGGTGCATTGTATGGAATGTTTTGAAACAAAAATGTGAAATATTGCACATAAATTGTATTTCTGAAAAATAAGAAAATGTAAAGAAATTTTCAATATTTATTGATGTGATTTATCTGTGAATTAAATGTGAATTGTGAAGTGGTCTGTGTTTGATTTGAGTGAGCACATCAAGGATGGTTCACTCACTGAGTTCACAAAAATCATAAAAATTGCAATGTGACTTTTCAGGTTATGAGGAGATATCCAGTTAGACTAGTATGGCCACTAAAATCAGACATGAGCTAGGTCAAGATCAGTTTATACCTGCATATGTTTTCAGTTGATTTGTTTTAAGGATTGTATTCCACAATACTGTACAATGTATATGTGAATTCTATAATGTAATGACATTATGACTGAATATGTTTTGTAAATGTAATGGTCTAAATTGAATGTTGATTTTCTTAAGATGTGTTTATGTTAATGGGCATTTTATATTGATTTTAGATAGATAATTTGCTAAACTTTTGTCCATTTAATGTTTAAATTGCACTAATTAAGAGTTATTTGTTTTAATTTTAGGCACATATTGGGTTTGAAATAATTTAAAACACAAAGTAAGGAAGTTAGACATAAATAAAAATGACAACGTAGCAGCCTAAGACTTTAAATGCTTAAAACTAGGCCAAATCATGAAACTTCAAATTCACATCAAATTTCTCCACACCTAAGTTTTGCTTTGTCCTTAAGCAAGTAAAAAAGTAATAAATAAACAGAGCCAAATATTTTTAAATGAATAGCTTCTCATAAGATCAAACTATGCATATTCCTTAAGATTTAAATCGAAAAAGAGTTTAGCATCAACACACGTTAGAGTTGATTTTCACCAGAAAATATAAACACAGAAAGTTAAAGACAATTTTATCAAAAGTATGCACAAATCCTTGGTGGATTTTCCTACGGTGGTCACTCTTTCACTCAAGTGTTTAGGCTTAAGTGATTACTCGTAAACTCTTGTCACAAGGAATACATTACTATAGACTTACATATACATCAAATATCTCTCACTTGAAGGTATAAATCAAAATAACTTTTATTAATTGATTGTAATGGGACTTGGGTTAATGGTTGGAACAAGAGAATTATAGGCTAAAACCACACATATTTAATAAGGCATTCAAACAAAATGTAGGGCTAAGAAAAGAATGTGACCATAACCAAGTACTCAACTGTCAATGTAAATATACTACGGATGTAATTATTCACTTTTTGACATATATTTTTTCTTTATTTTTTAAGAGTGAAAAATAAATAATCAAATAAAAAATGGCTAGCCATGATACAAAGTTAAACTAAGTACAAAATGAGTAGCTTGGAAAACATAACTTAAAGCAAAGTTACTCTAATTCTCCCAAATAACTCAGGAAAACCTTATTAAAATGTGTAGTTAGGTGATAGGTTGTATTATAGGTTAGGTTTATGGGTTTAAAACATATAAAAAGAGAGGTTTTAAAAATGGATCAAACAGGCTGAACTAAGGTAAGTAAGGTGGCTTCTTAAGTTAAATGACTAAAACAAGGAAGACCTTTACCATATTAAGGCTCTCATGCATCATAGCAATTCAAATTAGTTCAATGCAAATTCTAGATATATCCAAATAATAGAGAATCATATACCAAAAAAAATGGATATACATAAGATGTTTCTATTTTTTGAAGCTTAAATGCTTATAGGTTTTAAACAAGTTAACCTAATCTTTATGCAATATTCATCAATTAATTGTCTCACTTTATCTAAGTGCATACCCTAGCTATGTTAACTTATCAATGTGTTTAGCCTTCATCTTAATCAATTTTATTCCCGATTTGCACACATATTTAAATTTATCTCAAAAGTTGTAGTACAAATTTCTTTGATATATCTTATTTCACTAATTTCTAAAAGTATTAGGTACAAACAAAAAGAAAATGTTCAAATAGACGAAAAATACTCAAAATACCACAAACTTAGAACAAGAGAAAATATCCCAACCCTTAGCTTATTTAAAACATTTCCCCCAATGTTTAATAGCAAAGTGTAAAAACTAAAATAATTGAAAATGAAAGAGGGAAGAAGGAGAAACTGCCCTGTTTTTCCTTTTATTTCGGTTGGTAGAGAAGAATAGGCAACTTATGGAAAGGGTGGAAAAGGAGGTATGAACCTGTGGTTTATGCGAAAGGCCATCAAATTGTGCTCCATTTAATACAATCTACTCTTAATCTTGTCTAATGAAGTTGGAGTACTTTGTTGAGTTGAGAAAAAGGAAGGGACATCTTCCTGTTGGTTGCTAGCTGATTGTTCTACAATTCAAGATTTATTGCATTAGAATGTTTTAGAAGACTAGACAACTAGACTAGGTGGAATAAAATCAAAACTATCGTTACACTATTATGTGATGATCCTATCCTGGCTAAACAATTTAAATCCAAGGCTTCCATATCATAAACAATGTGCATATTAGTGTTAGACAAATCAAATAAATCCAAATTAATGACCAGTTGAGTAATGTATGAACCTAAGATTAAAAGTTTATTTTTCTTTTGAATTATATAACAAAATTGTGTAATCAACCAATAATGTAATTTCACTGCAATATTTTGTTCCATGCAAGAAAAAGGGATTTTATCTTTAACTAAAGTCCCTGTACTAGCCTTTTTTTTTTCTAAAAAGTTATAAGCAAAGAAAAGTTGTAAATATTTGAATACAAGTTTCTTCAAATATAAACTTATTGAAGCACTTGGGTTATAAGGAGTAGAATCAACAAACCATTTATTCTGTAATTCAACAAGTTGAAGATAAAAAGAATAATCACATTTTGAGCTTATGAATAGTTTCTTTTTATCATTAACCTTTTTTTCAATGAAACCTATCAAAATATTAAATCAAAAAGTAAAAATAGAAATTCCCTTCTCATCCTTTTGAATTTGACAATCCCTTTCATAAATAAATTAAGGTTAGGATCATATTAATACACGTGTCAATTCAACAAAGGTAGATTTTTGCATATTCTCATAATTATGCCATCCCATTTGATCTACCAAGCATCAAATTCTTCTTTAATATACAATTTTTCTAAGGTCTAAAGATGAGGATACTTACAAGCATATATTTTCTGTTCACATAATTCTTCATATCTTTTCTTATCTTGTTCATCATGGAAGCTATTGAAATCTCTAATTTTGAGCTTTAAATTGCTAGCCAACTCCACCTTCTTCCCTTTTTATGTTCTGGGCCTTAACATTGGAACTCCTCACTGTTGTTCTAATTGAGAGGAATCAACTAGAGAATGGGTGAGGGGTACTAAAAATTGTACCCCATTATTTGTTCCAATGGTTCTGGTTCTTAGGGTTGTTTTATATAGGTCATTGGAATCACTCTCCTAGCCTGTAATTTTATTCTTCCTATTCTTACTATGAATCTACACTAAATTGAGGTGTTAGATGATGTTCCTACTGTTAAGTTCGATTGACTGGGACTAATGGATTTCGATTGGACTGAGTGTGGGAATTTTCCTTATATGGTCATTGTGGGTGGTTGGTGGGTATGGTCCAGTTTGGGTAATGGTGATACTGGAAGGCTTGTCGGGATGTGACTTGTGCAACATGGGTATATTGGATGTGTGGCAGTTTAATGAAAAGAGGTGATTTTAGGGCTTTTTTCATTGTACATGGTCACCACATGACCGTATCTAGTGTTTGAGACTATGTCACTATATTTTGCTTTAGACATCCCTAGGACACACATTTATATGGACTTATATGGTCCATCTCAAATGACCATGTTTGGCTTGTATAGGCACGTCCTTCAAAATAACTTCAATTGCGTAGATTCATGGTTTTAGGGACTTACACGGTCCATCTTACATGATCGTGTTTGGGTTCACATAGGCGTATCTTTAACTACATAGGCATGTCTAATAACTACACAACATTATTCCATCTATACACAGTTCTAGGGACTTACATGGTCCATTCCATATGGCACTATTTGGGTGCAAATGAGTGTGCCTATAACTATATAGATGTGTTCTGCAAACAACTTGAATTCTTCAGTTTTATCTAGATCCTACCTAAATTTTGCCCTTTTTGATTTATAAAGGCAATTAAGACCAAAAAAGAAGTAAAAGAAAATTCAAACATGAATTGAATTAAAATAGAAGGAAGAAAAACTTAAAGTGTCTCTTATAAGCGCTTTTAATGTCCTTAGCTCAATAGTGTTGTTATTAATTCATAGGAATAGTTTAGATTAATTAAATCCACTTCCCCCACTGTTGCAATGTTCATATTCTTATAATAAGGTTTAAGTCGATGACTGTTAACCTTAAAAACTGTGGAGGTAGATATGCTTTGGATTTTAACTGCATCGCGTGGACATGAATTAATTATAATGAATGGCCCAATCTAAGGTATCTAACTTACCTCAAAATAGTCGAAGCTTAGAATGGAGAAGGAGAACCTCTTTTTCCAACAAAATTTTTTTCAGTAATAAATTTTTCATGTAAAGCTTTGGTTCTCTCTATATTTTCATAAGATTCGTTAAAAATTTCTTTAAGTTCTTACAGCTGTAGTTATCTATGGTTCCTACCTTCATCAAAACTCATATTACACTACTTAATAGCCAAAAATACTTTATTGTTTTAATTCAATAAGGAGGTAATAAGCCTTACCAAATACTAACCTATAAGGTGACATACCAATCGTTGTCTTATAAGCTATTTAGTATGCCCAAAGTGCATCTTCAAGTCGTAAGATCCAATTTTTTCTTATTAGTCCAACCATTTTTCTATGAATAATTTAATTTATTAGTTCTAAAATTTAGCTTTCTCATTTGTTTACAAATGATATGATTTACTAATCTTATGAATCTCTCCATACCATTCGGTTGCAAAAATATTTACCTTGATCTCTCATTAAGGCTCATGAAATTTCAAACCTGCAAAAATGTTATAATTAAGAAAACCTACAACCACTTTTGGAATCTTAGTCTAGGTGGCTTTTTCTTCCACCTATTTTGACATGTAATTGTCAACCAAAAAATATAAACAAAACTAAAAGAAGAGGGAAAGGGTCCAAATTGATACCCAAAACGTAAAAAATTTAACGAACCAAAACTAGAGTTTGTAACATCTCATTTCTTTAGGTGATGTTCCATATTCTTTGACATCAATCATAAGTTTCATAAAATAGTAAGCATCTTAAAACAACTAAGACAGAAAGACTAAATTTTTTCTTGTTGTTCATTTAGCACCAAAATGTCCTTACATAAGCGTTTAAAAGGCAAAATATGAGGATGTATGATATTTCATTTTTAGGTACACACCTTCAAATTATCTAGTTGGAATAATGCTTTACTTTTTTAGTTAGAGACCAATTGTCTTGGGGCTAACGTGGGATCTGCTCAAGGTCCTACCGATTTAGGTAAATATCTAATGCACTCACCCACTAGAGAGATAATTTTTGGAGGAGAAATTATGCGTTTTTGGGAACCAAAAATATAGGTCATCCTGTACATAATGTTTAGTATCACTCTTAAGCTTATCCTGTTGAGCTTTAGATAGACCTACAGGTAATATATTAATAGTTAAATAATTTACTCTATTTGCATATTATAACAACTGGATTCTTAAAGAAAACAATTACTTATCTAAAAAATTAAAGTTATCTGACACTCTATTTTCAACAACTTGCTTATCTTTTATTTCCAAATTAAAATCACTCAACAATGAGCTCCACCTCATCAATCTTAATTTTAGTTCCTTCTTTGATGACAAATACTTAAGAGTTGTATGATTAGAGAAAACAATGACTTTAATACCTAATAAGTAAGATCTGAAATTTTCCAAAGTAAAAGCTACCACTAATAACTCTTCCTAGGTTACTGAATATTTTTTTTGCATCAATTAAGGTTTTTTTAGGATCATTTAAGGTCAAAGATGCATAGTAAATTATATGAGGTACTTATATCACTTCTAAAATAACTCCTACAATTTTGTCACTTACATCACACATAATTTCAAACTACAATTCCCTCTTTGGAGATTGAATGATAGGGCCGAAACTAGTAAATTTTTAGCTTATTAAAGGCTTCTTTGCAATTATCATCGAATTTAAAAATAACATATTTTTGAAGTAGCTTGCAGAATAGAGATATTATTTTTGGAAAACTCTTAATTAACCTTTAACAAAAACTTGTATAGCTAAGAAACGACAAAATTTTCGCATACTAGGGGTAAGACAAAGATTGAATAACATCAATTTTGGCCTTATCTACTTCAGTTCCCTAGAAAAAATAATATGACCTAAGACTGTAACTTTCTTGACCATAAGATAAAAAATTTCAAAATTAAGAATGAGTTTAGTCTCCACACATCTTTGTAGAAGGGGTTTATTTTTTGGAAAACCCTTAATAAACCTTTAACAAAAACTTGTATAGCCAAGAGATGAGCAAACTTTTCATGTATTAGGGGTAAGACAAGGATTGAATAACATCAATTTTGGTCTTATCTATTTTAGTTCCCTAGAAAAAATAACACGACTTAAGACTGTGCCTTTTTAACCATAAAATAAAAATTTCCAAAATTAAGAATGGGTTTAGTCTCAACACATCTTTGTAGAATCAATCTCAAATTATGATAACACTTATAAAAAATATGCTTATGATGCATCTTTGAAAAGTAGTTAGTGCATTATAATTGCAAAAAGGCGTTAGCCTATTTGCAAAAGTTATAAAAGGATAAGTGAAAGTTGTTTTTCTGCTGATCCTTTAAAACAATTGCGATCTGTAGGTATCATAAAATACCATCAAAACAATAATAAAATGCTTTGCCAACTAATCTTTCTAACATTTGATTAATATATGGGAGAGGGAAATGATCTTTTTAAGTTGCCAAGCTTAATTTCTTGTAATCAATTCAAACTCCACATCTATCTAGGATTCTAGTAGGAGCTAAATCTCCTTCTTGATTGGTAATGACTGTAATTCTAGTCTTCTTTAGAAGTACTTGTATAAATTGAACCTACTCACTATCTAAAATTAGGTAGATTATTCCAGCTTGGGATAGCTTAAAAATTTCTTTCTTTACTAGCTCCATCTTTGGTGGGTTTAATATTCTTTAAGGTTGTGTTATAGGTTTAGCTCCATCTTCTAAGAGAATCTTATGTATACAAGTAAAAGGGTTGGTGCCTTTAATATCCGCTACCATCTATCCAATGGTCATCTTAAGCTTTTCAAAACTTCCATTAATTTCTCTTCTTATGTAAAGGTCAACTTACTTGAGATTATTACTAGAAAAGTATCTCCCTCTCTAAATAGCATGTATTTTAAGTGTTTTATTAGCGATTTTAACTCCAATTTTGGTGCTTAAACAACTGAAGGGACGAGTTGGTCATTAAATGTTGGTATGCCTAACTCTGAGTAATAAACAGTAGGCATCTATTTGACTTCCTTGAAATTGTACTAGATTGTTATACACTCCTCTAAATAAAAGTTAAGTGAAATTTTAATATCTTTATCATTAAAAAGACTTTCCATCATAGCTATCTCTATCTCATTCTTCCTATTAATTTTGAACTAATTTTGTTCTAACGAATCCAAAATATTAACTATCAAAATAGGAAAATCATCATCATAATAATTTATTCTATCATATATATTAAACTAAACAGTATCCTTATCAAATTCCATGGTCAAAGTACCATTTGGACATTAAAAAAAATAAATTTTCATTAATAAGCACAAGAACATCCTCTACTATTCCCTTGGGATATATATCGGACCTATCTGCTAATTGAATAACTACCCTAACTTATTCTGATGGTGCTAAATTAAGGGATGATTAAATAGAATAAGGCATGACATTAATAGATGCCCCTAAGTCTAGCATGAAATTTTCCATGTTAGAACCATTAATAGTGTATGATATGGAAAACATACATAGATCCTTAAACTTTTTTAGGAGAGTTTTTCAAAAGATAGCAGACATATTTTTTCTCATGCTTACATATTCAATCCCTTTAGATTTTTGTTTTCTTTTTAAAATACACAGTTCCTTTAACAATTTAGCATATCTAGGAATTTTTTAATTACATAGATATGGTGAATATTTACCTCATATTTTCAAAATGTCTTGTACAAATTGGTTTCTCTTTCTAACTTTTTGTTATCCTTCAACGCATCTAGAAAAGAAGGAACTATAAATTATGGAGGAGCAGCGACTTACCCTTAGGTGTGGGTATCCTTTCTTCTGCTTCAGCATGTTCATCATCTTTTGTATATGATTTTGATGATGGTCTAGCTTTTATAAGCTGCTTTATTAGCTTTCCACTTCATAATGTAATAACATTGGAACTCTTCTTGGGATTTTTTTCCTATTTTTTAATGATAATTTATTCGAACTTTGAGATTTTAAATGACTAAACATATATAGTGACTAACTGACCCATCTAATTTTCCAAATTCTAAATATTGGCTTTTGTCTCTTGTTGAAATTTAACAGTATTAGTAGCTAATGCTTTAAAAATGTCTGCAAGAGACATATTTAAATTGGATTTTTGGGCTTGTTACAGTTATCTCAGAGGATGGGGTTGCTTGTATTGTTAAAAATTAGCCATAGGCTGATCTATTGCATTACCATATCAAAAATTTGGATAGTTTCTCTAATCAAGTTTGTATATGTTTAAATATAGATTGTGTTGACGTTGAGGTTTTCTTCAAAAGCCTCTTGTTGTGTTTACTTGTCTTACCAAATATTTTTGTATTGTTGGACACATATCAGTTAGTTGTTCTACTAACCTACATATTTACTAAAATGTAAGATCATCCATATGTTTTTTTAGGAGATGAAACATTTACCTCATTAACTCGTCGAGTCGAGTGTTTTTTCGGTACTAAACTATTGGGAATTAGATGTCATATCAATGATCAATATATGAGCCTCATATGGTGTTTTGTCAACAACTGACCCTCCACTAGCGACGTTGATGATACTCTTCTAGGTTAGTAGAAGTCTTTTATAAAAAATACTAAATTAGGAGTTGTTCACAAAATTAGTGATGTGGGAAACTAACGTACAACGTTTTGAAATGCTCTTAATACTCATACAAAAACTCTCCTATTTGTTGTCAAATGCCATATATCTTCTTTTGAAAGCTAGCTACCTTTAAAACTAGAATTTGTTTCAAAAAATTCTTCTTCATTTTGTTCCATGTGGTGATACTGGTGGATGACAAGTAATATAACCAATCTTGGGCATTGTCTAAGAGAATGAGAAAGCGCATACATTTATTTAATCATCATTAACACCATTGGGCTTCATTCCTGTACATATGATATAGAACTCTTGAAGATGCTTATATGGATCCTCACCTATAATATCACAAAAATTTGGCAACAAATGAATTAAACCAGATTTTAATTCACAAGTAGAATTTACTTTAAAATTTCGATAAATTTTGTATTGATTGTTAGTTCAAATCTGGTTAAATAATTTCTCATAGTGTTCAATTGTTTGCCATGTTTTCCATTGTTTCACTAATTGTAGTATTGCTCTACTTCCAAATTTTTGTTTTTGTCCTTAGATTTTTTGCAATCATTTCAATCTCTGGATATTATTATAAATCAGCTTGCTTTGAAGATCTCGTAAAAAAATAGAAACCAAGAATTCCTTACAACAAAGCCAAAATTTGGTGGAGCTATTGTCTCCACTATAAATTAGATCTTAAATTTTTGTAACAAAACAAACGTAATATAGGAAAGTAAGGTTCAATCCCATAAATAATTCTTGTTCAACATTCATTATGAAAGAAAATATTTAACAAAATAGGGTTGTAATGATATGAAGTTTTATGATGAAAAAATAAAGTAAATAATAAATCGAGAGTTATCAATAAAATGAACCTTATTTTATTTATCAATAAAATGAATATTAGTTTATAGTTGTTTTCACCTTTGAAACTACGATTGATCATCATTACAAAAAAGTATTTTTTTAATCAAATATTAGATACGATATTAAATTCATGTCTTTACTTAGGATTAGCTAATTGAAAACAAATAATTCAACCATATTGTTTAACAACCTTAAATACGATCTAAAATTTAATTAAACAATAACTTTAAGAAATGAAATACCATCGAATCATGATAAAGAGAATTAGTCAAAAATGGACATAACTACTACTAACATCTAATAAATAAAAATTATTCTAAGTTCTACTAAAGAAGGGGAAAGAAAATTTTGTGAAAGGTTGGAAAAAACGAAGGAAACATTGATGATTTTCTAATTAGATAAAATTGTGACACATCAATTCTCTTCAAATGGAGCCTACAACAATTAAAAGAAGTTTAACTTTTGCATATTTTAAATGAAGAGTTGTAACTTTTATGAAGAATTTTTTGACACTTGATCTTTTAGGTGTATGGTGAATGGCGTGACCATCCATATTCCTCACTTTCTCTTCTTTTTGGGTTTTAGTCGTAAGTGTGGAGTTTGTCAGACAACTCTCTTCTTCATACTTGGTTCATTAATTTGCAACTGATGTGGATGGTGGTATGGGTAAATTCATCTCCCGCTTACACATCTTTTTGTGGTCAGTGTGGCTGTCATGTATTATCAACAAAACAATATAGCATTAGTAGAGAGGAATGTCAGCTTGTATTTATTCTTTTAGTTAACTAAATTTGCTGGATATTCTTCAAATTCTTTCAGAGTTTGTTACAAGTTTATCGGGTCTGTTAGTAGGGATATTCCTTGATTGCTAGCTGTATGTTGTCAGAGTTTGTTAAAAGTTTGTTGGGTTTATTAACATGTATTCCTTGATTTCTAGCTGTGTAATAGTTATATAAACTACCATATATTCATTATTCAACTAGAGAAAATAGGAAGAGAATAATCTCTGTATATTTTTTTCATAGCTTCATTTTTTTGCACTTAATATGGTATAAGAGCACCAAGTTCAATCTTGATTTTCTCCTCTCCTCTACTCTCCTTTTCTCTATTTCCTCTATCATCAGTTTCTAATTACCGTCTTCTTTCACGCTCGCTCTAGTCATGGAAATAACCATCAACTCAATTACATCTTCAGCCGATCCAGCCTTAGATGTCTCAAATCCCTTCTATCTAAATTATACAGACAATTTTGGAGCTATACTTATGTAAAAAGCTTTTGATTGAACAAGTTTTGTCGTCTAGAAAGGACCTATAGTTTTAGCTCTCTTTGCTAAGAACAAACTCAAATTTGTAAATGGAGATGTTATGAAGCCTGATTCAGATTCACCTCTCCTTAGTAACTGGAGTAAAAATAATTCAATGGTCATAAGTTGGCTATTAAACTGTTTGAGTAAGGAAATTGCTAAGATCATATTATATTTCAGCATATCTCGTGAAGTATGGTTTGAGTTAGTTGAAAGATATGAGTAGTCCAATGGAGTTTTAATTTATCAAATCCAGAAGGATTTGTATTTAACTTCCCAAGGAGATGATAGCATCTTAACTTAATTCACTAAGATGAAACGTATTTAGGGCTAATATAAATTGCTTCTTAACAGTCCTGTTTGTACGTGTGGTGATGCAAGTGTCATGGAAAAAATACAAGAAGATTAGAAATTATTTCAACTTTTTATAGGGCTTAATGATTCTTATGTTACGATTAGAGTTTAGATATTGATGATGCAACCTATTCCTAACATTGCTTCTGCTTACTCAATTCTTATTCATGAAGAAAAATAAAGGGAGATCTCTTCTTCTACTCAATTCATTCAAGAGTCTTTAGCCATAAATGTAATTTTTGTTGGTTATAATTCTGGTAACAAATAAGAAAATAATGGAAAGAATAATAAGAAGTTCAGTCCTAGCGTAATTTGCAATTACTGTAAAAAGCCAGGACATGTGAAAGCTTAATGCTATCAAATTAATGGCTTTCCTTCATATTTTAAGTTCACCAAACCCAAATGCTTCAGTTAAGCAAATTTAATCAATATTCAATATGCTTCTAAAGGTGCTTCTTAAGCCTAAACAGATTATGGCAATGTTGCTGTAGCTTAAATCACTCAAGAACAGTATAATCAACTCATCTAACTCCTAAGCCAATATAAAACTAATGATCAATCTACTGGTATTTCTCAAGGGAATCTCATTATTACTTTTGGTTCATCCAATTTCACGGGTAGCTATAGTGATAAATTAACAATAATGTCTGTTTGAGCTATTAGCTCTTGCAATTCTGTTTCTGGACTTGATCATTTACATGCTTCATGGATACTTGACTCTGGTGCATCTGATCATATGTGTTCTAATAAGACCTTGTTTTCTTCTCTTAATCAACTCCTAAATTCTTATTCCATAACCTTGCCTAATGGTTTTAATATTCCTGTACCAGCAATTGGACAAGTCAAACTCGATGACCACATCATTCTTTCTCACGTGCTATTTGTTGCTTCATTTAAATACAACTTCATTTCTATATCTAAACTTGTCACTCAATTAAATTGTACCATCCTTTTCCACGCTAACTATTGTCTTTTGCAGGCCCCTTTATTGAAGAGGCCAATTTCCCTTGGTAAGAAGGTTTATACATTCTACATCACAAAAAAGACAATACATTAACCATGAACACTCCTTTAGCTGATAATGTCTTACATTCCGATTGTAATACCTTTAAATTCATTCTCAGTTGCACTAGTTCTTCATATGCTGATGTACATCTTTGGCATGGTAGACTTGGCCATTTACCTGTAAATAAACTGAAGCTTTTGTTGGTTATACCACATACATTTAGTGATATTCTACCTTGTCTTATCTGTTCATAAACCAAACAACACATATTACTATTTCCCAATAGCTCAATCAAAACTACAGAACCCTTTGATATTATTCATATGGATATTTGGGGACCTTACAAACATCGTACTTATAATAGTTTTGGTTATTTCATAATCATAGTGGACGATTATAGAAGAAATACATAGGTTCATCTTTTGTCGTATAAAAGTAGTGGTTTCACAATGATCAAGTCCTTTATATCCCTCGTTCAAACTTAGTTTCACAAGACCATAAAAATATTGAGAATCGATAATACTCCAAAATTATGTAATAGTAGAGAAGGAAAAGAATATTTAGCTTCCCTGGGGATAATTCATCACAAAAGCACACCCTATACTCCATGACAAAATGGAGTAGTTGAGCGTAAACACAAACACATATTAGAGGTTTCTAGAGCTCTTCTTTTTTCAATCAGGATTATCTATCTCTTATTGGGGGGAATGTGTTCTCACTATAGTTTATTTAATTAATAGAATGCCAACTCAAGCTATCAATGTAGTCAGTCCATTCGAAAGACTGTTTAAATCCAAACCTCCCTTGAATCACCTTAGAAATTTTAGTTGCTTGTGCTATGTATCCACTAACGCTAAGGAAAGAGACAAATGTCAGCTAAGAGCATTTCCATGCATTTTTATTAGGTATCCATTTGGTTAAAAAGCATACAAGGTCCTCTGTCTTTCTACCTATCAAATCATCTTTTCCAAAGACATACACTTTTACGAACATATTTTTCCTTTACAAAAATCTTCATCTCCTACTACAACTACTTCTGATATTCCTTTACCTAATGTCATTATTGATAATTATCCTTTACATTCTTCTTCACACATTTCTGATTCTCTATGCTGGAACCCCTCCCCGGGCGGGTCCACAGCCCGACGTCCTATGTGACATCTGGACCTGTGGCCCACGGGGGAGG
>JAOTAY010000009.1:20338617-20353774 GCA_025629805.1 Erythroxylum baracoense | reverse complement strand
GATCCTAACTACAAATAATGTTGACTCATATAAGATAAGATATACAAGATTAGTTAGTTTAAGTTTTATCCTTATCAATGCCAACCCACGATATCTAATAATATCTCGTGGGTTGCCAAGCCCACGACAGTTCTAACTTATGGTACTCATTTCTGTCGACGGGTCTAACCCACAAAACTCGCCGTTAGCTCAATTTTTGAAACTGAATTGCTGCTAAAATCAGCTGAAATAGCACCATTTGAAATACTGGGCTCAAGTCCCATTCTTCTTCTCTTGGGGTCCATAATTACAATCCCCCACTGCATTAGGAGTGTTGCCTGATTGCTAGTTGTATAATAGTTATATAAACCACCCTGTATTCATTATTCAGATATAGAGAATAAGAAGAGAATAATCTCTGTATTTTTCATGGCTTCATTTCTTTGCACTTAATATGGTATTAGAGCATCACGTTCGATCCTAATTTTCTCTTCTCCTCTCCTCTCCTTTTCTATGTTTCCTCTGTCATCAGTTTCTAATTACTGTCTTCTCTCACGTTCACTTTCGTCATGGAAACAACCATCAACACAGTTACATCTTCAGCTGATCCAGCCTTAGATGTCTCAAATCCCTTTTATCTAAATTCTGCAGACAATCCTGGAGCTTTACTTGTGTCAAAAGCTTTTGATGGAACGGGTTTTAGCGTCTGGAAAAGAGCTATGGTTTTAGCTCTCTCTGCTAAGAACAAACTAGGATTTGTAGATGGAGATGTGGTGGAGCCTGATGCAGATTCACCTCTCCTCAATAACTGGAATAGATGTAATTCAATGGTCATAAGTTGGCTATTAAACGCTTTGAGTAAGGAAATTCCTGAGAGCGTATTATATTTCAGCACAGCTCGTGAAGTATGGTTTGAATTATTTGAACGATATGAGCAGTCCAATGGAGCTGTGATTTATCAAATCTAGAAGGATCTGTACTCAACTTCACAAGGGGCTGTTAGCGTCTCTACGTACTTCACTAAGATGAAACGTATTTGGGATGAATATAAACCGCTTTTTAAAATTCCTATTTATACGTGTGGTGTTGCAAGTTTCATGGCAAAAATACAAGAAGATCAAAAAGTCATTCAACTTTTTATGGGGCTTAATGATTCTTATGCTGCGATTAGAGGATGATGCAACCTATTCCTAACATTGCTTCTGTTTACTCAATTCTTATTCATGAAGAAAAACAAAGAGAGATTTCTTCTTCTGCTCAATTCATTCAAGAGTCTTCAGCCATGAATGTAATTTCTGCTGGTTATAATTCTGGAACCAAACAAGGAAATAATGAAAAGGATAATAAGTTCAATCCTAGCGTGGTTTGCAAATACTGTAAAAAGCTAGGACATGTGAAAGCTAAATGCTACTGAATTAATGGCTTTCCTTCATATTTCAAGTTCACCAAACCCAAACGCTTCAGTTCAGCAAATTCAGTCAAATATTCAATCTACTTCCGAAGGTGCCTCTTAAGCCCAAACAGATCCTGGCAACATTGCTGCAGCTAGGGATGGTAAAATTAGCCCAGCCCGAGTTGACTGGCTTGTGACCCGCTTATTATTTTCAAAACGACGTCGTTTTAGAAGGTTTTGGCTTTAAAAAATAAATAGCAAGCTAGGCTCGTCGGGCCATAGCCCGGGTCACGGGCCGGGCCACAGGCTGACCCATCCTGGCTTGCTGAGCCACGGGCTGGGCCACAGACATTCCTAGCTGCAGCACAAATTACTCAAGAACAGTATAATCAGCTCATCTCACTCTTAAACCAACATAAGACTAATGATCAATCTACTGGTATTTCTCAAGGGAATCTTATTATTACTTCTGATTCATCCAATTTCACAGGTAGTTACAGTAATAAATTAACAATAATGAATGTTTGTGTTGTAAGCTCTTAAACTTCTGTTTCTGGACCTGATCATTTACATGCTTCATGGATACTTGACTTTTGTGCATCTGATCATATATGTTCTGATAAGACCTTGTTTTCTTCTTTTAATCAACTCCCAAATTCTTATTCCATAACCTTACCTAATGGTTTTAATATTCCAGTACTAGCCATAGGACAAGTCAAACTCCATGACCACATCATTCTTTTTCATGTGCTGTTTGTTCCTTCATTTAAATACAATCTCATCTCCATAAGTAAACTTGTCACTCAATTAAATTGTACCATCCTTTTCCACGTTAACTCTTGTCTTTTGTAGGCCCCTTCATTGAAGAGGCCAATTCCCCTTATTAAGAAGATTGGTGGTTTATACATTCTGCATCACGAAAAAGACAACGCATTAACCGAGAACTCTCCTTCTTTAGCTGATAATGTCTTACACTCTGATTGTAATACCTCTGAATTCATTCTTAGTTGCACTAGTTCTTCATCTATTGATGTACATCTTTGGCATGGTAGACTTGGCCATTTACCCGTAAATAAACTGAAGCTTTTGTCAGTTATACCATATACATTTAGTGATATTCTACCGTGTCTCATCTATTCACAAGCCAAACAACACAAATTTCCATTTTCGAATAGCTAAATCAAAACTGTAGAACCCTTTGATATTATTCATGTGGATATTTGGGGACCTTATCATCATGGTTTTCGTTATTTCATGACCATAGTGGATGATTATAGCAGAAATACATGGGTTCATCTTTTGTCACATAAAAGTAGTAGTTTCACAATGATCAAGTCTTTTGTATCCCTCATTCAAACTCAGTTTCACAAGACCATAAAAATATCGAGAACCGATAATGCTCCAATATTTTGTAATAGCAGAGAAGGAAAATAATATTTAGCTTCCCTGGGGATTATTCATCACAAGAGCACACCCTATACTCCACTACAAAATGAAGTAGTTGAGCGTAAACACAGACACGTATTAAAGGTTTCTAGAGCTCTTCTTTTTCAATCAGAATTATCTATCTCTTATTGGGGGGAATGCGTTCTCACTATAGTTTATTTAATTAACATAATGCCGACTCAAGTTCTCAATGGAGTCAGTCTATTTGAAAGACTGTTTAAATCCAAACCTCCTTTGAATCATCTTAGAAATTTCGGTTTCTTGTGCTATGTATCCGCTAATGCTAAGGAAAGAGAAAATTTGCAGCCAAGAGCATTTCCACGCATTTTTATTGGTTATCTATTTGGTCAAAATGCATACAAGCTCCTCTATCTTTTTACCAAACAAATCATCATTTCCAGAGATATACACTTTTACGAACATATTTTTCCTTTACAAAAATCTTCATCTCTTACTACAACTACTTCTAATATTCCTTTACCTAACGTAATAATTGATACTTATCCTTTACATTCTTCTTCACACATTTCTGATTCTTTATCATCATCTTCACCTTCTGTACGCCCACAAAATGTTTCCTCTCCTAACTTACTCGTGTCATCTTCACCACCGCAACAATCTTCATCTTCTTCTCTTAGTCATCCTTCAACTCCTTCCTCTTCAGTTCCCCATCGTGATATTCCTCTCAGAAGAACAATCAGACAAGTGAAATTACCTTCCCATTTACAAGATTTTGTGTGCAATTCTGCATTTTTCTCTGACCCCTTTTTATTCTTATCATCATACTCTCATTAGTACATGTACAGGATACCTTTGTTCTAGTATTTATGGACTTGTGGATAGACCTGTGTTAAACTTAGTTTTGCAAGACTTTGAGCCACTTCATTATCATCAAGCTGCTAGACATCCTCTTTGGGAAGAGGCAATGCGATAAGAACTTTCAGCCTTGGACAACAAAGGCAAAAGACCCATCAGTTGTAAGTGGGTGTTTAAAATCAAACATAAATCAGATGGGACAATTGAGCATTACAAAGCCAGACTTATGGCAAAAGGCTTTACACAAAAATATGGTAAGGATTACCATGAAACCTTTTCTCCAGTTATTAAGTTCAACACTACTCGTAGCATTGTTACTATAGATGTTAAGCGACATTGGGACATTCACCAATTTGATGTTAATAATGCTTTCTTACCTGGGGATCTACATGATGATGTTTACATGAAAGTTCCTCTAGGACTGTATTTCTAACCCCTCCTTAGTATGCAAGCTCAAGAAGTCTTTATATGGTTTAAAGCAAGCTTCCCGTCAGTGGTACTCTAAAATATCATATGCTTTTCGAATCAAAGGTTACGTTCACTCTCCCAATGATTACTCTTTGTTCTTTAAACATTCTGGAGAATCCTTAGTTATAGTTGCAGTTTATGTTGACGACATTCTAGTCACTGGGAACAATAATACTGAGATTTTCAGCTTAAAGACATTTCTTGATACTCAATTTAAAATAACAAATCTCGGTTCCCTCAGCTATTTTCTAGGTCTAGAATTTATTAAAGTTTTAGATGGGGTTATGATCAGTAATGTAAGTTCATCAGAGACCTTTTGGACTCTCATTCTATTTCACAATATAAACCGGTTACTGCTCCATTGCCTCACAACTTAAAGCTGCAGCCATAAATGAAGAATACTTTGTCTGAACCTAGCATCTACAGGCAACTGATTGGAAAGTTAAACTTCCTTCTTAACACTCGTCCTGACTTAGCCTTCTCGATACAATATCTTAGTTAATGCAACCAACAACCTGCGCAAGCTCATCTACAGGCTGCTATCCAAAGATTACAATATTTATCTGGAACTTCCACTCAAGGTTTGTTGTTCAATGATAATAATAATTTTGATTTGGCTGCATATTGTAATTATGAATGGGCCGCATGTCCAATTACTCAACAATCTGTGGGTGGTTATGTTATCACTTTAGGAGGATCTCCAATATGCTGGAAATCTAAGAAACAAGGGACGATTTCCTTATCATCAACTAAAGCTGAATACAAATCCCTGCAAAAGGTCACCGCTAAATTGTTATGGTTTAGTCGTTTATTAAACGACTTGGTGTTTTCCAACATCACTCCCATTCTAGTAAAATGTGATAATATGGCTGCTGTCTACATTTCGAGAAATCCAGTCCTTCATAAAAGAACTAAGCGCATCGAAATTGATGCTCATTATGTCCAGGAACAACTTCAGAATGGCCTCATCAATATTTCCCATGTTCCTTCTTCACAGCAACTTGCTGATGTTTTTACCAAATCTTTATCTGGTCCTATGCATATTCGAACAGTTTCCAAACTTGGATTGTTGCCTCCACCTCTAGCTTAAAGGGGTGTTATGTGTTATTAACACAACAATATAGCGTTGGTAGAGACGAACGTTTCTGGACATTCTCCAAATTCTGTCTGATTTTGTTAACAAGTTTGTTGGGTCTGTCAACAAGGATATTCCTTGATTGCTAGTTATATTCTATCAGAGTTTGTTACAAAATTGTTAGGTTTATTAACAGGGATATTTTCTGATTGCTAGCTGTGTAATAGTAATATAAACCACCATGTATTCATTATTCAGATATAGAGAATAAGAAAAGAGTAATCTCTGTATTTTTCATGGCTTCATTTCTTTGCACTTAATAGTTCCTTAGAAGAAAAGGAAGTAAAGGTCTTTGGAGGAGCGATCCATATAATATGTTCCTAAACTCCATGGTATGTGACGTATTTTTGAACTCAAGGTTGTGAATATATAAGCTGGCAAACAAAGTTCAAGTGCATTAATCCCTTCTCCTTCTGTATTTTTAGATTTCTTTCCCTCAAGGCTTCAAAATGCACACTCCGACGAGCTACTAAGAACATCGATAGGCTATTCGAAAACTTGAACCTGTCACCATCCAATCTTATTTGACGCTTCAAAGAGAAAGATGACGTTTTCAAATTGAGGTGCAAAGTTTCAAGGTTGAGCAAAGAGGATGTAAGATCGTTATTGATGATGCGGTCCTGACAACAAGAGGAGAGCACAAGGAAGAGGAAGAAGATGAATCAGATGGTGAGTATTGGAGGAAGAAGATGAATTAGATGATGAGTATTGGTTAACTGATGTTTTATTGCCTGAAGATGCTAAAATCCTTTCATTGATGGTCCTAAAGGATAGAACAACACCAGATAGGCATAAAGGAAGGGAAGGTCTTAGGAAGAGAGATGGACGTGAATTAGTTCTTGACCTCTATTATAAACATGTATTTAATGTACTTATCAAAATTCTTATATAGGATTGTTTTTTGTTTAAACTTGAAAACAAAGTTCAGATGCATTAAACCTTTAGAGATGCACTGCTGTAAGCTGTAAGTTTTTTTTATTCTTGATTATTCAAGCATCAAAGACATAAATCATATATGAATTATACGTAAATCATTTGTGCCCATTCAGATCTTGAATATAATAATAACCACATAGATGAAGCGAATAAATCACTTATCTTGAGTGGAATTTGTCATGATATAGAGAGAAAGTTTTTAACGATCACGAACTAGTTTCTCTCTCTTAACCATCTTTCTGTAAGATAGCTTGATGAATAGCTCAATACACAAATACCTATATTCTGTATTTTTTTTTGTCTGTACTTAATTAGGATAGAGAGATGACTAGTTTATATACGCTTCTCTATTTATATTAAATCTTGTACGTCCATCAAGTACTAAATTAATAGTTAAGATTTAATATACTATTAAACTAAGAAAATCCTAAACCAAGTTTAATATGAGCTTATAGAAAATCTGGGTCACAACATCAGGCCATATTTCTTACATTCTCCCACTTGGCCAGATGACATTTAATAGTACAACATAAGGCTACCAAGAATTAAATCTTATAAACTGTTAACATCAGAAGCACCTCAACACAACAAATCATATAATGTGGGTTACGACAGTCATACACAGTGTAGTCGTATACTCCCTTCCATATACCACTACATTAAGAACTTACTATGTTTAGGTCCATAAGTTGTATATAAACACATACAGTCCACATAATTGTTATGAAAATACATACACATTTCTTATTCAAACAATCATGTATACATAAACATAATGAATAAGAAATATAAAATTCAGAAACATATTATTATAGAGCTCAAGAGTGCTAAAACATCATCATCAAACATTATTATTAATCATCAATACAACCAAGACCCATCCTAAGCACATGTTCTTTGGTTGTAAACTCTTAATTAGAGGATCTGCTACCATTAGATATGTTCTATATGCATTCTTTGTTTCTGAATCTCTTCTTTAACAACAAAATACTTTAATTCCATGTGTTTTGCACCTCTGGAGTATTTGTCATTTTTAGAAAAGAAAATTGCTGCAGAATTATCACATTACATTTTCAATGGCTTGCTTATTGTGACGACAATCCTAAGCTTTGAAATAAAGTTCCACAACCATAATGCATGAATTGTAGCCTCATAATAAGCTACAAATTCTGCTTTTATAGTGGATGAAGTAATAACAGACTGTTTGGCATTTTTTCATGAGATTGCTCCTTCAGTTAATAGGAACAGATAGCCAAATGTTAACTTTCTATTATCAACATGTAGGCCTTATTTTGTGTTGAAGAGCGTCGCTCATCCTTCTTCTTTGTAGTCTATAGTTGTCTGTCCATCCAGGTACATCGTCCAACTAATATCTACCGTATGTGTTGCTTTAATAATACATTAATTAGATGCGTTTGAGTTTTGTGTGAATGCAAAGGAGGTCTTGATTTTTTGTTGTTTAGAATATTCTTATAATCATTCATGAGTTTTTATGTTCTTCTTTAATAGTGTAACTATTTATGTTTGGGTTATGTTTGAATCATTGATGAGTAGATGTATGATTACATAAACATTTACTGTATGTGGAGTAAGTTTAAGATCTTATGGATGATTTAAGGCATAATAAATCTCTAGGATAGTATATAGGCTGGAAACTTGTGATGCATCTTATGGATGATTTAAGGCATAATAAACCTCTAGGATAGTATATAGGCTGGAAACTTGTGATACGGCTCCCATGAAGCTTAGCTGTGAAAAATTTCACGAGCCTAGGAGTCACAGCAAGAACTTGTTTTCTTGATTCACAAGTGTAAACAATACCACGTACCATAGTTTTGAAATCAACTGAAGGTGATTAATTCAATTGATTAGTACTTCAACTTCGATGTGATTAATGCAAACTTAATATTAACACAAGAAATTCATATATTTTATAAACAAGGCAGTTGTTTGCATAAAAATCCCCTAAGATGATATATAGGCTAGAAACCCGTGATGCAGTTCTCGTGAGACTTATCGGTGAAAAATTCCACGAGCCTAAGAGTCACAGTTGATGGTTTCATTAATCCTGAGTTTGTTGAGGGAGTTGAAGCTTTTGTTCATTATGTATATTCTCAACCTGCATATATGGATGACCTAAAGATTAAATGTCCATGTAAAAAGTGCAAACACATTCATATCCTTCCTATTGATAAAGTAAATGGGCATTTGCTAAGAAAAGGGTTTGTCCCAAATTATTTTGAGTGGACACGATATGGGGAGCCATTGATTTGTAGCTCCTCAAGGGGTAATGAAGTACACTCGTTAGTGAATATATGAGTTTGAAGGGGGGGTTGGATATAGAACAAATAATGTAGATGCAAATAAAAATCCTTACATGCAAATGGTTTATGATGCAGTCGGTCATACCTTTCAGGAAAATGTAGAAAATCTTGAAAAAGAACCAAACCCACATGCAAAATAATTTTTTGACTTACTACACTCAGCTGACCAAGAATTATGGCCAAATTATGAGACAATGACTCAATTGTCTTCAATTTCTCGAATATTTAACATAAAGCATCACATTCCACAGCTGGAACTAAATCAGATGTTGTAACTTTAGCTACTACACTTGCAGATGAGGCATCACCTTCCGTACCTACTATTATACCACCCACCACCCCTATATCGACAGAGATATCAAGAGTAAATGAAGTGAATGAAGGAGGTGGCCTCTAGCCTAAAGCTGAGGGAGCTGATGGAAGAACTTACATTACAATTGTCAACAATCTGTAAGTGAAAATACATGAAACACCATATGTTTATAATTAAGTTATAGGTTTAAACTTAAAAAAAGGTATAAAATTAATTATTTTTATATTAGGTTAATTTCGTTTGGACCATGCTCAAGAAACATGACATTCAAATTCAAGAAGAAGATTGATCTTGAGGATTATATATGGAAGAATATCTCTCAGGCGATAAAGGAATTTTACTATCAGAAGTTTGAGGTACAAAAAAAATTTTATTTTGTTTTTAATTGATTTTTATACATTAGTTAAATAAATATTATTACATTATAAGTACTTATCGTATGTTTTTCCTTTTTTTTCAGAAAGAATTTTTTTGAGATTTTGAATTTAACTCGGTCATTTATAAAGTATGGGAGAGACAAGCACGTACACGTTATCGAGACTTTATTGGTACGATATACAAGATTGGTGTACGACCGCCTTATATTTTTGAACAAATATGGAGTTTTTGGCAGCAGTATTAGACATTACCCAAGGCAATGTCTATTTCAGAGCGTAATTTTACCAACAGACGTGGAGGACCAGAGTGAGAGAGTCTTCCCTTACATACTGGAGGATCTATTACCCAGCACGAGCATGCAGAGAGACTTGTAAGTATCTACACTTTAAATTTATATATTGATTCTTTTACTTTGGCATATTTCAATTTAATTTGATGTGTGAAATTTGGAATGAAAATATTTGTATTATGGAGAATGATAATGTTATAAATGTCTGGTGCCATATATGACTGTATTGTTGAGTTATTTTCTTTGTTCAACAGGGAGTAAATATCATAAAATAGAGAAAATTCTGTCAAAATTTTTATAAATTGTAGTTCACTTATAACATTTTATTCTGATGCAGGAAAGTTTATAGGCACGAAGTCCACACCCCGTCAGCTCTTTTTGCACACTCACACTAAGAAGTGTGATGTTTTGACCTTCGTCAACACCCGATGTAGAGAACTAAACGTATGTGAAATTTATGCATTAATATTAATGTTTAATAATTATCACTTACTAACATAAACATTGCTTTATGATAGGACCAAATACAAGAAAGCATTCAACGATAGTCTCAATAGTCTGAAGATGTTGATGAGACTCAAATCTATCTTCATGCAATGGGTGGTAGGGATTGTCGTGGAAAGATATTCGGCTTAGGTTCATTTTCGAACATATGTTATTCGCAATCCTCCACGTCCAGTACAGCAGCTCAACTCTGTAATGAGGTGGATGAGTTGAAGGGGAGGGGTAGCACCTTATCGCAGCAATCAGAGCATCCGCACTCACCAAATGAACAGCGTACTTGTAGTCAATTTGTATGAATTACAAATACTTATTATGTACAAAATAATTTTTTTATTATCAACTAAGATAATTTTTTCTTTATATCCTCAATCAACTTTTTGTTTTAACAAAATAAATGTATAAACAAATCAAAATATTATGCACAGATAACTCACAACTATTTAAATTATGCATCAATCATAAGATCATCAAATAAAAGTTAATACAGGGAAATTAAAAAAACAGTTTTAGTAAAGTTCGTTGGTAAAATCTATTTGATTTACCGACAGATAACTAATAATCGTCGGTAATTTTGTCGTTAAATTACCAACGGAATGGTTGCCGATGGACATCTTGTCCGTCAACAATTTTACCAACCAAGACAGTACAGAATAACCATCGGTATATTTATCGACAATTACATATGTGATTCGTCGTAAATTATTACCTACGGTAGTTTCTCTGATACTTTAGTCCGTCGGTAAATTCCGTCACTAACTTAACTTGCCGACGGAATGTGTAGGTTTTCCGTTAGTAATTTTCGTCGCTAAACTTCATTTTTCTTATTTGAGCAAAATTTGAATCTGAATATCCAATCAATTCTAAATGATTAGACCTCTTATAAGTGAGCATGTAATCCTTCAGTCCTTAAAGATATCTCACCGCTTTCTTTGCAGCTTTCCAATGATCAATACCAGGATTACTTTTATCTACCCAGCATCCCTACTGCAAAACTGATTTCGGCTCTAATACAAGTTTGTAGGTACATCAAACTGCCCACAACAGAAGCATACAGAATTGCTTCCATTTCTTTACATTCCACATCATTCATTGGATATTTCATAAGACTAAACTTATCTCCCTTTTGGACTATACCTGCTGAGCACTTGCTCATGCTAAATTTCTCAAGAATTTTCTCAACTTTCTGAGACAATCCTAATAAACCTTTTGATCTTTTATAGAATATTGAAATTCCAATCACATAGGATGCCTCTTTCATATCTTTCATTTCAAAATTCTTAGAAATAAATTCTTTAGTCTTATGCAACAAACCCAAGTCATTAGCAGCAAGTAAAATGTCATCAACATACAGAACTAGAAATATAAACTTACTCCTACTGATCTTTCGGTAAATACACTGATCAACAGTAATTTCTTCAAAACTGAAAGAAGTAATGGTTTTATTGAACTTACTATACCATTACCTGGAAGCTTATTTAAGTCTATATATTGACTTTTTCGATTTTCACACCATACTTTCTTTACCTTTAATGGAAAAACCTTCAAGTTGATCTATGTAATCTTCCGGTCGATCTATGTAAACTTCCTCCTTAAGATCCCCATTCAGAAATGTTGTTTTCATATCCATCTGATGTAGCTCTAAATCAAATTGAGTCACTAATGCTAAAATTATTCTTAATGAATCTTTATTTGAGACAGATGAAAAAGTCTCCTTATAATCAATACCATCTTTTTTAGTGTAATCTTTGGCAACAAGTCTAGCTTTATATCTTTTAACATTACTATTCGAGTCACGTTTGGTCTTAAAGACCCTTTATATCCAATCCATTTAGAACCTTATGGCAAGTCTACAAGATGCCAGACATTATTTTGAGCCATTGATTTCAACTCTTCTGTTATAGCATTAATCCATCTTTCAAACTTATCACTACTTACGGCTTGTGAAAACGAAACAGGATCATTATCAATGCCACAATCTTAATCCTACTCTTGCAAATAAACCACATAATCATCATAAGTAGCTGGCATTCTAACCCTTACAGGTTTATTTAAAGTTATACCAACTGGTTCATTTGCATAAGCTGATGGTAAGTTAGGTTCTTTATATGGTGCTTCTTCATTATTTAAATGTTGTTTTTGATTATTTTGATCTTCCAAAGTAGGAACAACATTTGCTGTAGTTATGGGTTTAGGAATATTTATGGTCAACGACACATTAACCCTTATTTCATTAATATCTACGACTTGATTTTCAGCACTTCCATTGACGTTACAATTCTCTAAAAATTTGGCATTGATTGTTTCAACAATTATAGAACTACGGTTCAGACAGTAAAACATGTACCCTTTTGATTTCTCTAGGTAACCAATAAAGTAAACACTAACTGTTCGGAAATCCAATTTTCTTTCATGTGGATTATAGATACATGCTTCTGTTGGACAACCCTAAACATCCAGGTGTCTTAAACTAGGTTTTCTTCCAGTCCATAACTCGTAAGGAGTTTTAAGAACTGGTTTACTAGGAACCCTATTTAACAAATACATAACAGTTTTAAGTGCATACATCCACAAACCTTTGGGTAATGAGGAATTACTCATCATACTCCTAACCATATCCATTAATGTTTTATTTCGCCTTTCTACCACACCGTCTTGTTGCAATATGCCTGGCATAGTGTAGTGTGCGCATATGTCATGACTTCCGAGGAACTTAGCAAATGGACCAGGACACTATCCAGATTTATCATACTTTCTCTTATACTCACGGCCTCTATCAAATCTTATAATTTTCATTTTTCTATCTAATTACCTCTCAACCTCCTTTACAAACATCTCAAGGGTATTTACAACTTGAAATTTTTCATGCAGTAAATAGATATATCCATACCGTGAAAAATCTTCTATAAAGGTGATAAAGTATTTTTCTTCATTAGAGGCTAGAGGGTTAAAATGTCTGTAAATATCAATATGTATTATTTCAAGAAGCTGACTGCTACTTGTGGTTCTTTTCTTACTATGTTTGGTTTGCTTGCCCTCAATTCATTCCACACATAAGCTAAGGTCAGTAAAATCTAGATTCGGTAGAATCTCAATCTTTACTAATCTTTCTAACCTTTTTTTGGATATATGACCCAAACTTTTATGCCACAAGTAAGCATAATGTTCATTCGTCAAACTACGTTTCATTCCAACATTATGATTAACAATAAATAGGGATTTAGAAAAAACATCATCAAGTTTTAATTTATATAAACCATCCATAAGCATTCCATAACCAATAAAGGAATTATTCTTACACAAATTGAAATAACCATGTCCACCCTTAAAGGAATATCCACTAACATCAAGTCTAGAAACAGAAATTAAATTTCTAAAAATTGAAGGTACATAAAGAGTGTCCATTAGATCCAAGTGATGCCTAATATCTAATGTCAACATGTAAGTCCCTACACCTTCAATTGGAGCCTTCATTCAGTTCCACATAAACAGAAAGTTGCTAGTTGGGCTTATGATTTGAGTTATAAGGAATCCATACATAATACTAGAAACATGAGTAATGACACTAGGATCAAACCACCAAATATTAGAAGGAACTTCAAATAAGTTTGATTCAAAGCATACAGAAACATAATGTATACCTTTCTTTTTTAATTCAAAGCATATAGAAACATAATGTATACCTTTCTTTTCAAACCAAGCCTTACGTTTTAGACAATCTTTCTGATAATGTCCTTCTTTCTTGCAGAAGTGACATTTATCTAACTTTTGTGTTGGCCCCCGAAATTTTTTTATTAAATTAAGCAAAAATAGTTTATGGAATAAGCATAAAATTTTTGAACATCGGAGTCGAAAGTTATGATCTTTACAAGTGAAGTTGTTTAGAAGTTTAGAGGTATCGTCTGTGATGATGTCATCTTCCTCTGGGTGACGTCATCTTCTTCTGTAAGGATACATCTTCTGTGTTTTGTATCCTCTGTGAACTAACTTCTTTTGTGATGATGTCATCTTCCTCTGGGTGATGTCATCTTCCTCTGTGTTTTGGCTTCCTCTATCTTTTGCTCCGCTTATCTTTGTTTCGTTTGACTTTTGCTTCGTTTGCTTTCTGCCTAAGTGTCCAAAACTCTGTCTGTGTTATTGTTCATGGACTTCCTCTGTGGTACTGTTCATAAACTTCCTCTGTGTTACTATTCATGAACTTCGTCTATATTACTATTCATGAACTCCGTCTGTGTTACTGTTTATGAACTTCCTCTGTGTTACTGTTCATGAACTTCCGTCTGTGTTACTCTTCATGAACTTCCTCTGTGTTACTATTTACGAACTCCTTCTGTGTTTTGTATCCTCTGTGAACTAACTTCTTCTGTGATGATGTCATCTTCCTCTGGGTGATGTCATCTTCCTCTGTGTTTTAGCTTCCTCTGTCTTTTGCTCCACTTATCTTTGTTTCGTCTGACTTTTGCTTCGTTTGCTTTCTACCTAAGTGTCCGAAACTACATCTGTGTTACTGTTCATGAACTTCCTCTGTGCTACTGTTCATGAACTTCCTCTGTGTTACTATTCATGAACTCCGTCTATGTTACTATTCATGAACTCCGTCTGTGTTACTATTCATGAACTTCCTCTGTGTTACTGTTCATGAACTTCCTTTGTGTTGCTGTTCACGAACTTCTTCTGTGATGACGTCATCTTCCTCTATGTTTCTTTTGTGATGACGTCATCTTCTTCTGTGTTTTGCTTCTTCAATTTTTCGTCTATACCTATTTTCTGTTCCATTTTTGATCCTTCAGAAGATAAAATTGGTCTTTGAGGTCTTCATGAAAGTTGTAGCTCTTGAAGTCCTCTTTCGAACCATCTAAAGAACACCTAAATCTAATACCTATAGAGAAAGTTATGCTAATATCCCCCAAGTAAGTTCAATATGATTGAGGATAAAAACAGTTTGGATTCTTTTGGATATAACTTCATCTCTAGACACCCAAATGACTTGATTTCGAACCATTGGAATCGTAAGACACTTCTCTACATCTCCACCAAAAAATCATAGCCATCTGAAATGAAGTGAGAAAGATTGAGTGAAAAAAGTGGGGAGGGTACAATGCGTGTACTCTTAAATAATATGAACTGGTGTTATTCCACCAAACATACTTTAGTATTTTGATGATTTCTGGATCGGTAG
>JAOTAY010000009.1:20289239-20324042 GCA_025629805.1 Erythroxylum baracoense | reverse complement strand
AATTATTTTCATGAGTGACAACATTATTCACGTGCATGTGTATGCCATATAATGCATGAAATGCACTTCTAAATTCTGAATAAACTCTTATATACCCTAATCAAGGGATTATCGGACGTTACAAATAAGTTTCTAATTCTCCCTTTTGTCTCTAATGAAAAATCTTGCCATTTGGATTTAATGATGCTATCTATCAGATCTTCTGACAAAATCTTTATGTTTTCCTCATCCTCTAATCAGAACTGTAAGGCCCCAACATATACTCTAGAAATATTATAGCATGTCTAGGTTGTAATAAGAAGTGAACATAACAAATTAAATGCATCTAAGTATAGTAAGGGACATAGTGGTACTTAATGTAAAAGATATGGGTAAAAGGGTAATTTGCAAATTTTGGCATTGCTATACATGCTTAGATGTGAAATATGGTTGAGATTGAAATTAATTGATGAGATTATGTGTCAATGTGGGAATTAAAGAAAGAAGAAGGAACAATGTGCAATTTTTCCTATAGTTAACAAATGGACCAATAGGATTAAGGCATATGTGACTAATAATAATAAAGCATGTGTGTCCAATAGTAAGCAAGTATATGTGTAAGTCTTATAAGTGTAAGAATAGGCATAAGGAGAGGAGAGAGGGACTACCTTTAGGGTTAGGAATTCTATATTTTTCCTCTCCTATTTCCTCTGCACTTTATCTTCTTCATCACACCATTCTTCATATAAGGAATCAAGCTAATATTTGGTAGAAACAAAGGTAAAATTTATATCTTCGTATAGGGTTTTTTAGGTATATATAATTGTTGAAGCAGATTTTTGAATGAGTGTGTTATGTGTAGAGGAGGAGAAGACCAAAGACAAAGGCAAAGAGAAGCAAGTAGAGTGAAGTAAAAAGGTTTTGATCATTTCTTTAGGAGGTATGGGAATTTTGATATGTTTTCTTGAATTATGAATGTGATGTGAGGGGAATTGGTAAAGGAAGTATCCTATTTGCTTATGATATGTTTTCGGTTAAAATTGGATGTGTTTTTATGTTGCTTTTGCATGATAAGGTTAAAATTAGTTGATTTGGAATGGGTATCTTACTAGATGGATAGGTTCCATTGAACAAACTTTTGTAATTTGACCATATCTTAGTTTGTAGACCTAAAAATTGGATAATTAAAATTCAATATTAAACTAGAGAAATAGGAATAAAACTTTCATGAAGGAACCAAAATCGGATTATACCTTTAAGAGTTTTGAATTATGGCTTGAAGTTGAGTTCTGGCTACTATCCTAGTTTTCAAATGTCTTATATTGTTTTAGAGATAAATCTCAAAATACTTAACCAAATTGTGTGAAATTTATTTAATTATAAAATTAAGATAGAGAGGAACAAACTTCTTGAATATCTTAAAACCTAATTCGAAACCTTTCCATATTAATATAATAGAACAAGTAAAGGTAGGAATAGTGAGTGTCTATCACGATCGTGATCCTGTATTTTGTAACAACTAGGACATTATTTTCATTTCTGATATTTACTGCATCTCATCCAAACCTTTATGCATGTCACTAATGCTTAGCAAACCTAGTATATGAGTAATATGAGACTCATCACACATGTAATGTGAATATACTTTAATGCTTTCATTCATGTATTATTGAAAAGGAATATGATCATAATGCATATTAAATACAATTGGGCATGATAAACATTTTCAAAATATAATTGTAATCATAAAGGAATGAATTTGTATCTTATGAATTTTTTCTCTTTATTTGACTCTGAAACATAATTATGATGTTCTGATGTTTAGTTTTAACCTGCCAAGTCTTATTCTGGGTAAATAGGCATGCCTAAAAGGGTTTGCATATGCTTCTGTTATGAGATTACAGTGTCTTCTATTTTAGAGGCTTAAGTATCTTTTGTTTCAAAGGCTATTGCCTCTTCTCTAGACACCAATCATAGGTATTTTCTGCTATGTTCTCGTTACCCACATCTGAAGAAATTAGTAGGCAATTATGTATATGTTCAGATATTTGTTCTATTTTGGCGTAACCTTATATTTGGAATAATCTCTTAATATCATGTTCAAATATTGTTACGTGAAGCTTCATTTGATATGTGTTTAATTGTTGATACATTTAATCATTTACACTTAGCGATTAATGATATAAAAATGCTTAAGATACTCAATTTAATTCACATACGATTTTAGGTATAATTTGGAAGCAAATAAATTAAAGTGAGTCAAAAGCACTACATTTGGGTTGTTTTTTGAAGATTAGTTCTCAATTGTTTTCTTGGAGCAAGAACAAGAAAGTTAAAAGACAAGAAGACAAGAAACATGAAAGCACAAAATGCAAAGATTGTGAGCCGCATGATTATGCATGAAAATTTAAATGCAATTTATGTTAATTTAATGGTCATGTAATAAGTTAATTAATGGAAAATGTATAAGGTGTCCATGAAGCTAAGGTGCAACAGGTGGAACGTGCATGTGGTGGAAATAAATAGAACAAAACACATGCATAATATGAAGAAAATACAGCAACATGATAGAAGCAAACAGGAAACGCAACACGCAAGACACTCCACACTAAAACGACAACGCAAAGCTGGGTAGGGAGTTTTTCTTAATAGAAAACGATAGCGTAGAGAAGGGCGTGATGTTTGCAAGGGTTTAAAGAGTGAATAGTGACAGTGGTCCATCATCTTTATTTGTCACAGCACAAACAGTAGCTGGGAGAGGAGAAGAGAGAGCTTGCAGTAGAAGGAGGGTGAATAATAGGGTGGTCCAAACATATTAATTTGTCAAATCAGTGAATAGTGGAGAAAAGGCAATAGCGTGAGCTATGATAGAGAGAAGCTTGTGGCAGTGAAGAGAGCTAAAGGGGGATTCAATTGGTGGGTTAATTTTTATGGGGTAGAAGTATTTTCTTAGGAGATCTATGGAAGGCTAAGTTCCTAACATCAGTTCGAAGGTGATATCGACGCTGATGACTTGGGTTAAACATTTTTTATTATTTTGTTGTTTCTTCCTCTCATTAGAAATTTATTATGTTATCTTACGTGGATTGATTGGGTATTTGAATGATGATGATTTTAATGCTCTATTGAATCGTTTTTCATAAAAACCATCGCTAAAATTGAACGCAATATGTAATCATTGTATTCCCGATTCATGTGTAGCAACTAATGGTTCTAAATCATTAGAGATAACATAACATAGGTTAAATAATCCGAGCTTATGTGATTATTACCTAGATTGGTCTATTTTCCTGATTCGTAAGGCGGTTGTCTAGATAAACTTAGATATCTTACTGTAGGTTTCCTGATAGGTAGGTTAATTAATGAGCACCTCGTAATTAACTAGGATCTAAGGAAAAATCAGGATTAACGGAGTTTATTGTTAATCTATGACTAATAATTGCTAAGAGAGATAAAAGAACAAAAAATCAATGAATTATGCTTAATTAGGGTGTAGGTCGAGATTGAACCAAAAAACTAAATCCCTACTAAATTCCCCAATTTAATCATTTTTCACATGTTTTCTTTAATTTGTTTTCATTAGGTTTATTTTATTTTATTTTATTTTCTTGTTAAATACAAACCCCCATGACCTAAACATCAATTAATTTCATTTCATAAGCTAACCGAACACTCCCTGTGGGATCTATTTAGACTCACCATTGTTGTAGTAGTAATCTAGTTATTTTATTTTGACTAGCGTTATGATGCGCTAGTCAATCTTGGCGCCGTTGTTGGGGAGTGTAGTGTTTAGTTTTTGCTATTGATTTTAAATGTTGTTTTGCATATATTTGTTCGTAATTGTTTTCTTTTCAATTATTTCGTAATCGTTTCATTTTTATTTAAAAAATTTAAAAATTAAATTTGAAATGGATTGGAGTAATTTTTTTTAATTCATATTCTTAATCCTATAATAATGTTTGGACTGATCAACCTAACTTTTGTTATTGATGGGATAACCAGTCGAATTACTTCCATGGTTGTTTTTAGGAAGCACAACAATTCCCGTATAGACCAGAAGCTTCCTATCAAGACGTAGGTACATCCTTGGAAAAATTAGTTAACGTGTATGTTGCTAACACTTTGCAATTGCAGTAGGAAACAAGTTCTAGAATCCAGAACTTGACAAGCCAGGTGGATCAATTGGTGGAAGCTATCAACCACCTAGCATCACAAAGCAAAGAGATGCATCCATATCAACTTAAGGAGTGCCCGATAAATTTTAGCACAGAAACCTTACAGAGTGAAGAGGAGCTTGAGAATCTTGAGTGTAGTACTAAAGGAATTGCTTGTGAAGAAGAAGTTGAGAAGGAGCTCGAAGCCAAAAAGGACATATCATTTAACTTGGAAGTAAAAACTGAGTTTATAATTATTGTTGAGACTGACTCTTTACCTTTATCTGACAGGTTAGAGGAATCAAATAAAGAAGAAAAGGAAAAGAGACGTTCCAAATATTTATGGAGTTTATGAACTCAGTTGAGAATGAAAGTTTGAGGATAGGGAAGGAGCTAAATTGGAATGATTATTGACCAAGACCCTATCCTAAAGAACCCCAAGTTGAAGAATCGCATGTGCCATTAGAAGATCATAATTTTATTACATGAGGAGAAGAAGGAGTCAAGCCAATGACCCTAAACAAAGCGCTTCTTGGGAGGCAATCCAAGGGAAGTAAATTTCTTTGGTTTTAAATTTTCACATTTATTTTTTTTATGCATGTGTGTTTCTTTGTTGGTTTATTTTTTCTTGCTTTTAAATTTTCAATTAAAATGAGAGAAAGAATAAAATGAACAAAGAAACATTTGCTCATTTTCTATTGCTTTTAGGATTATTTAATCATGAGTAGAGAATGAATTGACTAGAAAATTTCATAGCAACTTTGACATATGTTTTTGCTCTTGTGATTGGTTGATGTGCATTATCTTTAGAAGAACAGTGACTAGTGGTAGAGAAAGCAGATGAGATTTTGAGCCTTATTAGACTGAAAAATCTATATCAGTCTCATTGTCTTTTGATAATATGTGACCTTCATGATATGTACATCCTGATTTTGTGTTGAATTTCTATTCGAGACTACATTTTTATCACATGCATTAACATGAATACGATTAGGCATTCTTTGTTTTTCATAAACTACATTAGCCAAATAGCCTACCCTATTGACATGATTTTTCCCTTGCTAAACCCCTTTTAGCTTTATACCTTTCTTTTTATATCAACCATATTACTTGCTTTATAATTAACCAAATGTCCTACACAAGCCATAAGCTAGTGGAGCATTTATGATTATTGAGTTTGTGGATATACAAAATTCTAAGTGTGGGGGTGTCCATATATGTGGGTTTGTTATGATGTTGGGATGTTTTGTAATTGAAATTTCCATGTTAATGTAGTTTCTTTTAATGTTAAAAAAAGGGAAAAAAGAAAGAGACGGGAAAAGAGAAAAGCACAAAAAAAGAAAAGAGAAGAAAAGAAAAGAAAATGAAAAAGAAAGAAAGAAAGAAAAAGAAAAAGAACGAATTTTTTTAAAATAAATTTATCAAGGAGGAAGTGCATATGTGTTGAAAAGTTGTTTACGAATAATGCATTCTCCTAAAGTTGTGATGAATGGGTTTTTTGAGTATATTACATATGAGGTAGATGTTGGCTTGGAAGGTTCACTCTTATGGTTTCAATGTATTGTTGACATCAATTGTATTAGTGATTCCTTCAGATTGGTGTATGTTTCATATGGTTTGTGTGTGAGAGCTAAATTGGGTTGTGAAATATAAATTTTGCATTCGTCATAGCTAATAGTACCTAGTTTTTGATGAGTGTTAACTTATGCACTTGGTGATATAATTGAGTGTACTTTTGTTTCACTAGCTTTGATGACTCTCATGCTATTTAACCCAAATATATCTCACCTTACCTTAGCCCACATTACATCCTTGAAAAGTCCTTTGATCCATTATTTTCCATGTGAATTATAGTGGTGGAGAAATGAAATGATATGCACAGTTATGGATTGTCATGATCATTAATGGTGTTGGCCTTCTGAATCTACTATTAGATTGCTCGATTTCTGAAGATGATGCTTGTTGATTGATCATGAGTAGAAGCATTGAATGTTGAATTCTTGGTATGATTTTTGAAAGTCATTCATCTTTGGTTATGATTACATAGTCTTGGAAAATATGAAAATTGAGTAAATGTTTCAAGTCTTTGAGCTTAATTTGGATGTTTTGCCCAAGGAAGGTGAAAAGCTAAGTATGGGGAAATTGATATGCGTTTAATTATTGATACATTTAATCATTTACACTTAGCAATTAATGATACAAAAATGCTTAAGATACTCACTTTAATTCATATATGATTTTAGGTACAATTTAGAAACAAAGAAATTAAAGTGCGTCGAAAGCACTACATTTGGGTTGTTTTCTGAAGATTAATTCTGACTTGTTTTCTTAGAGCAAGAAGAAGAAAATTAAAAGACAAGAAGAAGACAAGAAAAATGAAAGCATAAAAGTACAAAGAACATAAGCTGCATGATTATGCATGAAATTTTACATGCAATTTACGTTAATTTAATGGTCATATAATAAGTTAATTAATGGACAATGTATAAGGCATCTATGGAGCTAAGGTGTCGCAAGTGGAATGTAATTAATGGACAATGTATAAGGCATCTATGGAGCTAAGGTGTCGCAAGTGGAATATAATTAATGGACAATGTATAAGGCACCTATAGAGCTAAGGTGTTGTTGGTGGAACATGCATGTAGTGGAAAGAAATGGAACAAAACGCATGCACAATATGAAGAAAATTCAATAATATGATAGAAGCAAGCAGGAAACACAACATGTTGTTGCAGAAACACAACATGCAAAGAGGCTCCATGCCAAGACGATGATTCACAGCTAGGTAAGGAGTTTTTCTTAATAGAAAATGATAGCATAGAGAAGGGTATGAGGTTTGCAAGGGTTTGAAGAGTGAACAGTGATGGTGGTCCATCATCTTTATTTGTCACATCACAAATAGTAGTTAGGAGAGGAGAAGAGAGAGCTTGCGGTAGAAGGAGAGTGAATAGTATGGTGGTCCAAACATATTAATTTGTCAAATCAGTGAATAGTGGAGAAAAGGTAGTAGCATAAGCTGTGACAGAGAGAAGCTTGTAGCAGTGAAGAGAGCTGAAGGGGGTTTTAGTTGGGGATCATTTTCATAGGGCTAAAGCATTTTCTTAGGTGACCTATAAAAGGCTAAGTTCCCGACACTGATTCAGAGGTGGCATCGAAGTCGACGACCCAGGTTAAGCATTTTTTAATTATTTTGTTATTTCTTTCTCTCATTAAAAATTGAATATGTTATCTTGTGTGGATTAATTGGTTATTTGAATGATGATGATTTTAATGCTCTATTGAATCATTTTTCATGAAAACCCATTGCTATAATCGAATGAAATATCTAGTCATTGTATTCCCGATTCATATGTAGCAACTAATGGTTCCGAATCATTAGAGAAAACATAACATATGTTAAATAATCCGAGCTTATGTGATTATTACCTAGATTAGTCTTTTTTCTGATTCAAAAGGCAATTATCCAGATAAACTTAAAGATCTTATTCTAGGTTTCCCAATAGTTATGGTTAATTAATGAGCGCTTCATCATTAACTAAGATCTAAGGAAAAATTGGGATTAACAAAGCTTTTTGTTAATCTATGACCAATAATTGTTAAGAGAGATAAAAGAACAACAAATCAATGAATTATGCTTAATTAGGGTGTAAGCTGAGATTGAACCAAAGAATCGAATCCCTACCTAATTTCCCAAATTTATCATTTTTGCATGTTTTCTTTAATTTTTTATTAGGTTTATTTCATTTTATTTTATTTTATTTTCTCATTAAATCCTAAACCCTACATTACCTAAACATCAATTAATTTCATTTCATAAGCTAACCAAACATTCCCTGTGGGATCGACCTAGACTCATCACTACTATAGTAGTAGTCTAGTTATTTTATTTTGACTAGCGTTACGACGCGTCGGTTATTATAAATTTTATTTTATAATGTATTTTCCATCAATTAATTGTCATGAATCATTTATATGTGATTGTTAGGTGATTGTTGTGAGTAGTTACTATCTTGCATCATTATTCCCTACTAAGTTATATGCTTAGCACGTTGGTTTTTCCTCTGTGTAGGTCATGATAAATAGGGATAAGGTTGGGACAACCACAATGGCCAAAGAAGGACATGTAACTTTTTGGAAGATCTTATATCTAAACAGTGTGTTGTATTTATAAATATTAAGAAGGAATTTTGTAGTATATATAAATGGCCTGTATTAACCACAACTTATGATGAGATTTTTTTTAATGTCTAGATGATATATGTGTAATTAAGTTGTTTTTTTTAATTTGACTTGATTTTGGGTATTATTGGTTGTCTAAGCATCAGGTAGTTGTTGATTGTAGAGCTAAGACTATTGTTCTTAAGAAGTTCGATCACAATTTTGTATGGCATTCCTAATAGTCCTCTAACTAATGTGATATTTGCTATGCAAGCCCAAAGGATTCTTAGGAAAGGATGTGAAGCTTATTTAGCTCTTTTACTAGATTCTGAAAAGGAAAGTCTAAAACTGCAAGATATTTCGGTGGTGAATGAATTTTCAATTGTTTTTCTTGAAGAGCTACCTGGGCTTCCTCCCGAAAGGATAGTGGAACTATCTATTGAGATTATGATTGAAACTGTTCCTATATCCAAAGCACCATATAGCATGGCTCCTAATGAATTAAAGGAGTTGAAAGTTCAGTTACAGGAGCTACTGGATAAGAGATTTATTCGACCCAGTGTCGCACCTTAGGGAACACCAGTTCCATTTGTTAAGAAGAAAGATTGTACTCTTTGAATGTACATTGATTACAAGTAATTGAACAAGTTTACGGTGAAGAATAAGTATCCATTGCTAAGGATAGAAGACTTGTTTGATTAGTTAAAAGGTGAAGGGGTATTTTTAAAGATAGATCTGCGATCAGGGTATTATCAGCTTCGAGTAAACGATGTAGATGTAGATGTTTCAAGGACTACATTTAAAACTCGGTATAGACATTACGAATTCTGGTGATGCCATTTGGGCTAACTAATGCGCTAGCTGCATTTATAGATATGATGAATAAGGTAGTTAGGCCCTATATAGAACAATTTTTTGTGGTATTCATTGATGATATCCTGGTCTATTCCAAAAATGAGTAAAATCATGCTCAACATATAAGAATTGTGTTACAGAATCTATAGGAAAAGTAGTTGTATGCCAAGCTAAGGAAAGTGTGATTTTTGGCTTAAGGAAGTATCTTTTCTGGGACATATTGTGTCTTCTCAAGGAATTAGAGTTGATTCTAGTACAGTGAAGCGATTATTAACTAAAAGTTGCTACGAAATATGACTATAGTGAGAAGTTTTCTAGGTTTGTCTGATTAATATCACTAATTTGTAAAGGGGTTTTCAGTGATAACATCTGCTTTGACTAAAATACTATAAAAGGAGTAAAATTTGAATGGACTACTAGATTTCCAGTTTGCTTTGATCAATTAAAGAGAATGCTTACTGAAACTCCTCTATTGGCTCAATTCACATCTGGTAAGGAATATATTATGTTTAGTGATGCATCTAAAAATGGATTGAGCTTTTTTCTGATGTAAGATGGTAAGGTAGTAGCATAGGCCTCTAGGAACTAAAGCTACACAAGCAGAACTATCCTACGCATGATCTTGAGCTTGCAGCAGTAGTGTTTTCTTTGAAAATTTGGCAGCATTACTTGTATAGTGAAAAGTGTAGTATTTTCACTGATTGTAAAAGTATGAAATACCTGCTTACTCAGAAAGGACTTAACCAAAGACAATGACATTAGTTAGAATTATTTAAATATTATGACTGTATTATGGACTATTATCCTGGTATTGTTGATTGGAAAATAACTACTAGTTTGACGCTCAAAACCATAAGTATACAGGTCGTGACTTGTAGTAATAAGTGGATATCAGTTCCACAAGGATTGTGCTTAGGCACCACTTAATTTAGATTAATCTTTGTTTAAGAACCAAATATTTTTATGGAAATAAACTGGAAAATTTAAATTAAATTAAATTAAGCAACTATCAAAACTCAAATGATAACTCAAAAATGCAGAAACTTGGAATTCAAAATTTTCACAACTAGAGATCAACTTTCTCTATCTTGTCTCCCTCCTATTTTTTAATTGAATTATGCCCCACCTAATATGTCCTAACGTATTAACTACCCTCTCTCAAGGTGTAGTTAATTGTCCCGAGCCAAATTAAATGGAGATTATTAAGTAATATCTCAATCTAGAAAATCAATCCACCAATTCAATTAGTTATGATCAACAAAATCAATCCACCAATTCAACTAGTTATGAAATTATCCTATGGGTGATCAATGAAATTAGCCATGATCTCTCTCCAACTAATCAATTAACTTGATGAATGTAGGTCTATAGGGTGCCAATTCTCATTGTACAATTCTACACAAATAACCTAACTCAATCTCTCAATATAATGCAAGGTATAGTTTCACCATTCATTAAAAGCTTCATTTATTCAAATCAATAAAATAAGAGTTCAAGAAGAAGTTCAGAAGTAATCTCTACAAGTAAATTAGCCACTCATGATGGCATTAACATCTGTAATAATCAAACATTCCATCATTCAAATGCCATAAGAGAAAAAAGGAAAGAAATCTAAATGAATCAAACTCCTCCTCTTCTTTGCCTGAATCAGGAAAATTCAACATTGGTATGCTCTTTTCCCTAATTGTGAATGAAAAACCTTAAATCTCTATCTCTCCTAAGACTCTAAACCTACGTTTTTACTCAAGGATACAAGTCTCTACTAAAAAGCTTTTCAGCCTTAGGGGTTTATAACCTTATATAGTCAAGAAAACCTAAAAAATAAGTGAACCCACCGTGTACATCTTCAAGTTAGACATCCCATGATTGTTGGAATTGGCGTGAAACCCATAATCATAGGTTCTTGTATTCTAATTCCTCCTTTTCTCTTCTCCTCTCTAGGTCTCTAGCTCAATGAAAAGAATTGCCACCTCCATTCCAACATCAAAATAATCAATTCTTACATTAAATCAATATTAAACATAAAAGAACATAATGAAGATCAAACTAAACAAAAACATACAAAATAAATCCCAAAACATAACATTAATAACCTATTATGCAAGAAACACATGCCAAATATTTAGAAAAACACACACTAATGCACAACTATCAACTTCCTCACACTTAAATCTTTGCTTGTCCTCAAGCAAAATCAAACACAACCAATCAATTCCATCATTTCATTTTCACAAAGATCAAAACATATAATCCCTCAAATTTTGGCCAATTTAAATATCAAGCTACTATATATATCATGACTACTTTTCATTAGTGTACATAAGCAAACTCAACATATGGCACCATCACTCAAAGATAAGTATAGATGCGAAATGAATCTTCCTCACAATTTCACTCATTTCTCTCAAGAGTTTGATGGTTAGTGTTTCGCTCAAGCTCCCTATAGGAAACTACAATACCATAGGCTTGCTAATACACCAATTCTCCTCTACAATGATTGCATGCATAAATAGATCAAAAGGACTTGATTATGTAATGTGGTAAAGGTTAAGGTGCGTAAAATGGTAAAGGGTTTAATATAAGCATTCTCAAAGTAAAAAGTGGATAAAAGGGATAACAACCCATAATTCTGAGATACACAAGTGTAAATATACTACTACTCCATACTTATTGATGCTACTCAAGTGTTCTTCCTTTTTCTTTTCTTTTTTTCATTTTTCATTCATTTTTTTCCTTTTCTTTTTTAATACATGGAAGAAACAATGAATAAAATAGCAAGTATATAAAATGTGATTAAAAAGTAGAGGTATCACTCAACTCATCTCCGAAAAAAATTTATAGCAAAAATCCTGACTAATGCATTACTTAATACTTTACTAAGCTTATGAATGGGTAGGTTAATGGGGTTTTGGGTTTTAAAATTTGAAATGTTTTCAAGAAACAAAATGGTTAAGGCTCAACAAGGGTAGTAAGGGATAATAAAGGGTAGGTCATTTAAGCCAAGGGTTAACACAAAAAGTCCTTAATCATCTCCATTAAACATACATCCAGTGGACTCAAACCGATTCAAAGCAACTTATGAAGGTAATAATCTAAGGAAGCATCACACAACAAAGAAATAAAATGACTATATATGGAGTCATGTCGGCTCAATCCTTACATTGACTTAAATGAAATTTCATTATACATCTCTACACTATCTCATTACTCAATTGTCAAATTGTGAGTAAGCTTATGCAACCAACTACTTTTCATCACTCAACATGGCTCATTCTCTACTCAAATGGCCTAATCTGAGTTCAAGCATACATTCAATCTCATTTCAACTAGCATGACAGAATCTCATGGCCAAAAAAAATCAAAATGATTTAAGTGCGGTTCCATTGCTTAACACAAAACAACATAATATGCCTAAAACATGCATCCTATTTAACAAAATGCAAACAATGACTAAAACAATGAAATTGGCAAAGAAATTGTCAACTCCCCATACTTAAAGAACACATTGTCCTCAATGTGGCAAGGCAACCACAAGATATTTGGTGCATTCCTATAGTCAAATTTAGTTTTACCTGGTAGAATTTTCTAGTAATCATCCATATAAAAGTCATCATGATCAACCAAAATTTTAGTGTTTGATAAATCAAAAAGTACACGAATGACAGCGCAATCAAGTTTATGAACATGGCCACCTATCCTAAACCAGAACAAATCCATTTTAGGATTATAGCACACAGTGGTGAAAAATTCGACAGTAATCATCGAATAAATCGACACATCACAACAAATTAACCTACTCTAACTAATATTCGCAGCTAATCGCTCAATTTTTTGCCTTAATCCTAGATTTTCTAACAGTTCAAAATCAAGGTATCTAGAAGGCATTAAATCTCTATCTTCAAATTCCTGAAAGCACATACCTTTGTCTTCTGAATAAATAGGAAATAGGGCACGAAAAGTGACCGCCATATCTGATTTACCTTCTTTAGAGACTTTAACGCATAGTTTATAGGATGGTTTTCGGGCAACTTGCTTCTTTGGATCCATTGGATGACTAAAACCTACAACAAAATAAGGAAGAGAGAGGTGAGCACATTTTTTAGGGAGAAAGGGAGAAAATATTACCAAATCGTTGGATTCTTGAATGATTAATGTAAAATAAGTGTAAAGGATTGAAAGATTAATAGAAGAAGTGAAGAAAATAGTAAGCGTTTAGTAGAAGATGAAGGGTTTGACAGAGTGAGAGAGTGGGTTTTCGTGCTTTAAGAGAGAGATAGACTGTTAAAAATTGAAGAATGAAGAAGGAATAGAGAAAAGGGGGGAAATTTAAAAGCTTTCGGATAGGGCTTCCCACGATCGTAGGAATCCCTATCTTTCCCATGATAGTGGGTTAACTGTCCAGAAACTTTCTGGAGAGTCTTCCCACGATCGTCAGAATGATAGGGATTCCTACGATCATGGGAAGTCCTATCCGAAAACTTTTTAATTTCCTTCAGAAACTTTTTGGAGAGTCTTCCCATGGTTGTGGGAATCACCCTCTTTCCCAAAATCATGGGTTAAGGCTCCGGAAACTTTCTAGAAAACCTTCCCACGATCGTGGGAAACTTACCAATTCCCATGGTCGTGGGTTACTCCAATTTTTCCATTAAACCCTCTTCCAAGCTTCGCATGCATTCTCAACATTCACGCAACCAACAAACACGTCCAAATCATCTAACCTATAAGAAATGTGAAGAGATAACAAGTTAAAACTCAAACAAAAATCCAAATAAACACTAAACAATCTCAAATCAAGCATAATCATAACTAAATGAATCAAACAAAAAAGTATACAAAGACAATCGAAAGAAAATAAAATTCAAAACTATACAAAGACAATCAAAAGAAAATAAAATTCCATGAGTTTCCTCCCATATAGCACTTCTTTTAATGTATGTAGCTTGATGCTCTCCTTGTGCTTAAGGTGGTTTAAATGAATGGTGCAATGGTAGTGGAATCACTGATCTCAAAATTTCCATACGAGCTACCATGTTATGGATTCCACCTTCCTTATAATTCCTTCTTTCGCCTCCTTTTATATGATTGTTTCCTTCTGAGTGCAATCCCAGGATCCTTAATATCTTTCCATCATCCTCGAGGTTTAGTTTCCTTGATATCAGTTGGAAGTGGTAGAGAATTGTTGTCTCTCTTTGATACCTTGAAGGTTATTTGCTGCTTTCTTGCCTTCAGAGTTAATTCACCCCCATCAACTTCAATTATTGAGCGAGAAATGGCCAAGAACGGTCATCCAAGGATCACAGGGGTTTCCAAATCTTCTCTAATATCCAATATGTAGAAAATTATGGGAAAGATAACTTTATCAATTTGTACTTGCACATTCTTAATAATCCCCTTTGGTTGATGAACTATTATGTTTGTTGTTTTTATTAACATCTTTGTGGGTTCTAACTCTCCTAACCCCAACTTCTGGCTAAAGGTGTAGGGCATCATATTGATACTTGCTCCCAAATCCACGAATGCCCTATCAATGTTAACTCTATTGATACTGTAGGGAATGTAAAAATCCCCTGTGTCCTCTTTCTTCTGTGCTATGCTAGGGTTTCCTTTCGCTATGTGCTCCTTTACCTTCTTCTTAACTGTTTCCTTTAGCTTGAGCCTTGTTTGTAATTATGATGTTATGTCCTTAACCTTGTTTGATTCTACCTCCTTAAAATTCCTCGTTGCCCTACTTGACATTGACTTCCACTGAGCAAAAATAAGGTATGGAATTTTAGGTCGAGACTCCTTGATTGGTTTAATCACGAGTTCACTTAGAAGGAATTCTATAATTACTTATCCTTCTCTCTTATCTCCGTCTTCCTTCATATTTTCACTCTTCTTTTCTTGATTTTAAGTGATGGCCATAATACGTTCCTTTGAGTTGAACTCAGTATTGCTCAGTGGACTACTTGCACTTCTAGAAGATAAAGCATTAGCAAGTGGACCTACCTGAACCTCCAAGTTGTGGATGGATGAAGCATGGTTCTTTACAATCTGATCAAACTTTGCTTCCATTCTCTTATGACTTTCCTCTTAGCTAGAAAACATCCTCTTCTGATTCTCTTCTTGAGTTACTAGTTTAGATCCCAAAACATCCATCACTTTTCCATTTTGCTCTCTATTGATTCAATTCAATCTTGCTAAAATCTAAGAGGTCCTTACGGTCTTGCTTGGCCACTCGTATTGTTAGTATTCCATAAAAATTTTGGGTAGTTTTTACACCCCGAATTATAAGTATTCGAGTAAGAATTATTACCTCTTTGTCGTTGGCCTAAGTAATTTACATGTTTTATACCACTGGCTCTTAACAAGAAACATTTAGCTGAGCAAAGGTTGTTCTACCCACATAGCTCACACTATACTTGCATCACTTTTGTCGTAGATGAAAAGGCTCTTTGCATATTGCTCAACTGCTTGGTAAGGGTAGTGATCTATGTCTAGAAAGCTGTAACAGAGTTAATCGAAATAATACCTTTTTGCTCCTTTTGCCCCTATCTATTCCTCTCGCTAGACCACATGCAACAATTGCTTGCTAATTCTTTTAGAAGGTTATGAGCTGCATCAATAGTCTTCCTCATCAAAGAACCTCCAACAGCTGCATCTATGGTTCCTCTCATGCTCTGATTCACAACATTGTGCTTGGAAGGTTGTGGTGGGGATAACTGCTTTGTAATTCTTTAAATCTCTACTAGGCTTAATATAGAGACTCCCCATCACCCTACTGAAGATTCATGATCTCCTTTACGATCCTTATTATCTTGGTCAGTGGAAAATATTTTGTGAGGAATGCTTGAGCTAGCACTCCTAAGTAGTGCACCACTACTTCACTTGATCTTTTAAAGTGAAAGAAAATAGTCACAACTTTACAGCATCATCGGACATCCCATTAAATTGGAAAGTGTCACAGATCTTAAAAATATTTGCAATATAGGCATTTGGATCTTCATTGGACAACCCATAAAATTGGACACTATTCTGAAGTATGTTAAGGAGTGCTGGCTTGATCTCGAAATTGTTAGCTTAAATTGCTGGCCTCACAAATCCTTGAGGACTGAATCCTGGCCTCATGAAGTCGATCAGTGTCCTCTCATTTCCTCTTTGGTCTCCTTCTTCAGCCATATTTTTTTGTTTAATATCTCGACGCTTCACTCTTCTTAACTCTCATTTGTGTTTTGTGATATCGGATAACTCTTTGTCGCTAAACTCTATCGATCTTTACATGCTCTTTGTGTTCAAGCAACTATAAATATAAAAGGAAAGGTATTAAAAACTCTTAAATCAAAGTAATCTAAACTAAACAAGATGCGAAACAAACAATTCCTAGCAAAAATGCTAAAAACCTATTGATTGGAAAACAACTCCTAGTTTTACACTCAAAACTGTAAGTATATGGGTCATGACTTATAGTAATAAGCAGATATTATTCCCATAAGGATCATGCTTAGATACCACTTAATTTATATTAATCTTTGTTTAAGAATAAGAATTCTTTATAGAAATAAACTAGAAAATTAACCTAAATTAAACAACTTAATAAAACACAAATGATAACTCACAAATGCAGAAACTTGGAATTCAAGATTTTCACAAATAGAGATCACTTTTTCCTTATCTTGTATCCCTCCTATTTTGTTAATTGAATTTTGTTTTGCCTAAGATGTCCTAATGTATTAACTACCCTCTCTCAAGGTGTAATTAATCATCCCTAGTCAAAGTAAATGGAGATGATTAAGCAATCTCTAAATCTACAAAATCAATCCACCGATTCAACTAATTATGAAGTTATCCTATAGGTGATTAATTAGCTGAGATCTCTCTTCTAACTAATCAATTAACTTGATGAATGTAGGTCTATAGAATTTTAGCTCTCATTGTGTAACTCTACACAAATAACCCAACTTGATATCTTAATGTATTGCAAGGTATATATATTCAACATTCATAAAAAACATCTATTATTCAAATCAATACAATAGGAGTTTAACAAGAAGGTCAAAAGTAATCTCTATAATTAAACTAGCCACTCATAATGTCCATAACATCCGTAACAATCAAATATTCCATAATACAAATGCTAGAAAAGAAAACATATTGAATCAAAATCCTTCTCTTCTTGGCCCGAATCTAGAGAATCCAACGTTGGTATGCTCTTTTCCTAATTGTGAATGATGAACCTTGGATCTCTACCTCTCTTGAAGCTTTAAACCTGTGTTTTTATTGAAGGAGGTAGGTCTCACATAAAGCTCTCTCATCCTCAGGTTAGACATCCTACGATTGTGGGAGTTGGTATGAAACCTATGATCATGGGTTGTTTCATTATAATTCTTCCTCTTCTCTTGTCCTCTCTTGGTCTCTAGCTCAATCACAAAAGTGGCCAACGTCCATTCCTACACCAAAATGATCAATTCTTACCCTAAATCAACATCAAACATAGAAGAACACAATAAAGATAAAACTAAACAAAAACATACAAAATAAATCCTAAAATACATCAATAATAATCTATTATGTAAGAAACACATTCCAAACACTTAAGAAAAACATACACTAATGCACAACTATCACCATCCTCTATTATGAAGCCCCAACTCTTGAGTTAAAGCCTTTACATACACACGTTAAGTATACCTTTCTGAATGAGGGCCAAACTTTACTCATCATTGTATCAAACCACTTAGATGGGGATCAAGAGAGCAAGGTGGTAAAGATAATGTAGAAGCAGATTAAGGCCATGGGATGGAAATATTCGACATAAGAGGAATAAGTCCTACTGTGGTCATGTAGGATTAACCTTGAAGAAGGAAGCAAAGCAGTAAGGGAAAGACAATAAGGACTAAATCCTCACATTAAGTGGTCAAGAAAGAGGTCATACAATTATTAGATGTGTGTATCATTTACTTATTTTTGGACAGTGAATGGGTTAGCCCGATGTAATGTACCTAAGAAAGGAGGGATGATAATAATGGAGTGTGAAAGTGGTGAAATGATTTCTACTCAAATAGTTATAGGTTGGAGAGTGTGCATTGATTATTGAAAGCTTAATAAGGTAACTAAAAAGGATCATTTTCCTCTCCCAATTATGGATCAAATGATGAAATAGTGGCTGGCCATGTATTCTATTGTTTCCGGATATTCACGCTGTAATAAAATTTTTATCTATTTGAAAGATTAGGAAAAGACCACTTTTATGTATCCTCTTAGAATATTTGCCTATAGTCGAATGCATTTCGAGTTATTTAATTCTCTAACTATTTTTCAAAGGTGTATGATGTCAATTTTTACAAAAATGATTAAGGACATATTGGAAATATTTATGGATGATTTTTCAGCTTTTTGAAACTCTTTTGCACATTGCTTGACGACTTTGGATAGAGTTCTTCAAAGATATGAAGAGTAACACTTGGTTTTAAAATAGGAGAAGTATTTTTTTATGGTACGCGAGGGAGTAATATTAGGATTCAAGATATCGTACAAAGGTATAAACGTGGATAGACCCAAGACAGAGGTCATTAAGAAGTTTTTGCCACCAAAGGAGTACGACATTTCTAGGACATGCAAGATTTTATCACCACTTAATTAAGGAATTCTCTTTAATTGCTAGACCTTTTATAAATCTTTTAGTTAAAGATATGCCTTTCATATTTGATGATACTTGTTTATCTTCTTTTAATAAGTTAAAAGAGGCACTAATTTCAGCACCAATCTTAATGGCACTGAATTGGTCATTATAGTTTAAATTCATGTGTGATGTTAGTGACCAAGTTGTGGGTTATGTGTTGGGAAAATGGAAGGAAAAGAGACTACATGTAGTGTATTATGCAAGTAAGACATTAACAGGGGCCTAAATCAATTACATTATTACCAAAAAAGGAGTTGCTAGTAGTATTTTTCATGTGTGAAAGTTTCAGTCTTACTCCTTCGGATTTAAGGTGATCACTTTTACATATCACATAGCACTAAAGTATCTCTTCTTTAAGAAAGAAACAAAATTGAGGCTTTTTTTATGGGTGCTTCTGCTACAAGAGTTTGTTATTGAGATTAGAGACAAGAAGGGAGTAGAAAACATAGTAGTTGACCACTTATCATGTCTTAATGGAGGGTAATTGTAGTAGAGTGATGACACAATGAACGATTCCTCGATAAAAACTTAATATTGCTAAATTTTGTGGTACCGTGGTATGCTAATATAGCTAATTACGTTGTAGGTGGTATCCTTCCCTTTGATTTGTCTTATCAACAATGGAAACAGTTCTTGTATGAGTGTACTCATTTTTTATGGGATGAACCAATACTTTATAGGGCATATGTTGATGGATTAATTAGGAAATATGTTCCTAATTAATGTTAGACATTTTATGTTAGAAGAAGAAATGTTAGACATACTAACACATTTTCATGAATCTATCTATACAAAGTATTATGGAGCGAACAAGAAGACAACACTAGTATTGGAATGTGATTTTTATTGGTTGAACTTGTTCAAGGATGCTCAGGACTTTGTTGTGCAATGTGATAGATGTCAAAAAGTGGGAAACACCTTTAAGAGAGATGAAATGCCATTATCTAACATTCTAGAAGTGGAAGTGTTTGATGTGTAGGGATTAGACTTTAGTGAACCATTCCCATCCTCTATGGGGAACACTTATATTTTAGTTGTAGTTGATTACGTATCAAGATAAGCTAAAGTAATAGGAACTCCAACTAATGATGGAAAGATGGTGCAGAAATTTATCAAGAGGTTATTTAATAGATCTGAAGTGTTGTGAGCCATAATTAGTGATAGAGGAGCACAATTTTGCAAAAAATATTTCGATTCTCTTCTTAGAAGAAATGAAGTCTACCATCGTGTTGTCACTCCCTAAAGTCTGCAAACAAGTGGAAAAGTGGAGCTTGTAATCAGTAAACTAAAAAGAATATTGGAGAAGATGGTAAGTAATTCAAGGAAAGATTGGGCATTAAAGCTGGATGATGTTTAATAGGCCTATTGAACCACCTTTAAAACTCCAATTGGTATATCCCCATTTTGGTTTGTTTATGGACATGCTTGTCACTTACATGATTAGTTAGAGCATAGGGCATATTGGAAGACAAAAGTCTTAAATTTTGATTGGAAGCAAGCGAGTGAGAAAGGACTTCTGTAGTTGAACGAGCTGAATGAACTTTGATTGAATGCTTATGAGAATGCCAAGTTGTATAAGGAAAAAGTTAAGAAATGGCATGATTCTCATATTAAGAAAAAGGAGCTAAAGGTCAAAGATGTGGTTTTATTATTTAGCTTGAGATTTAATTTGTTTCCTAAAAAGCGCAAGTCGAGATGGAGTGGGCCCTTTAAAGTAACCTATGTATTTGAGCATGGAGCTTTAGAGTTGAAGGACCATAATAAGGAAACCTTCAAGGTGAATGGACAAAGATATAAAGTGTATTTCAGAGGAGTCTTTTCATAAGAAAGGGAAGTAATTTCTTTCCTTTCACTTCATTGAACAATATTTGAATGATGAATGGTCAAGCTAATGACCATAAATTAACATGCCATATTAGTTAGTTTTTTTTTGAATTCTAGCATGTAAGTTCTTATTTGAATGTGTTTGGAGTGATTTTTATTGTTAACTCTCATATTTTAAAGTTTTTATAAGTTAGGAAATAAGTCATGGTGCATACATAAGGTAAATTGAGGAGAACGTGGTAAAGGTAGAGAAATCCAACCATGCCATGATCACAGAAGGTGCCATGATTATGTATAGTGAGTGCAGGATCTCTTTGTCATGATTGTGGAAGGTGTGAAACATTGCGCTTATGACAGTTTGCCATTCTTTTCTAACTCTAACCATTTAAATACTTCTTTACCTCTTCTTTCACCTCTTATATTCTCTCTCTAAAATTGAAGTCATCGAAAGGATTTATTTATTCTTTAGCGCATGGATCATAAAATTAAAATTTATACACCCACCCACTTTTTTGAAAACGATAATTTCTTGTATTTGTAAGAAAGTAGCTATCTAGGCATATGTTTTCTTGTTATTGTGTTGGCTCAATTTCATGGTGTTTTTATTGGGGACTAATCCTTGTCTTCCCTGAGTTTTTGAATCATACACATTTGAGGCAAGAAAAAATCTTGGAGTGGCATGGTTTAGAACTTCGAGATATCAACTTAAAATCATAAGTAAAATATAGGATTGTACAAGAGAGCTCTTGTTCCACTCTGAAACAACACCATCAAGAAGTCTCTTCTAATAAAGAATACAGGGACAAAGAAGAGGAAGGATGGGAGAAAACACTAAATGTAATGATAAAAAATAACAAGCTCAAGGAGGGTCACTTGGACACTATGGCGATGTAACTAAAGGTGGTCATTCTCCATCAACATCAATAATGATATGACATGACGAAAAAACTAAATTATTTTGCTATTCAAGGTATTTAGATTCCATCGCTTCAATGGCCATAAGTTTTCTTGCTCTAAATTTCTCTTTATTATTTTTTATTTTTATTTGTATTTTTTTCACATTAAGGATAATGTGTTGTTCAAGTGCGGAGATGTATATGCATTTTTATATCATTTATGTGTGAAATTGACATTTGTATTATGTTTTTTTGATTAGGATGGCATTGTGTTAACATTTTATTGCATGATGTGTGAATTACGTGAATATTTCAATGTCATGAATTGAATAGAATTCTTTAAAACATGGTCTTTTAAATTGTAAAGGCATAGTAACTTGTGAATTTTGTGTTTTAATTGTCTTTAGAATGAATATGCATGTTAATTAGGATATGACACTTATTCTTTCACTTTATGACACTTTTGTGGATACATTTAGAATTAATATCAATTAAATTGGTTAACATTATTAGTACCATTTTATGAGAATGATTGATTAAGAAGAATTGAGGTAGGCTAAGAAATTAAATGAAAAAATGTGTTAAATTTATATTCCGCTAGACCTTTTTAAGAAAATTGGGATAAGAATAAAGCTGGTAGCCAGTTAAGAGCTGTGATATAACTAAGTAACTGAGGGCGTTCATAACAAAATATTTGTCTTCGCGTCAAAAGGCTAGAATGACACTCCAACCTAGCAAAATAAAAACTGTTACTTAGTTGAGTAAAAAGGGCATGTCCATGGTAAGGTATTTGTCTTAGTGTCAAAAAACTAGGTTATCATTAAAGAAAATTTCAAAAATGTTGTTATAATGAATAAAACCTACTATCTTTTAAAAATAACAAGAATTTTCATGAATGGTTACTTAATGATAGTTTGCCTTTTTAATTGATCAATAATGATACATGCGTGCTTATAAGTGCCGTAGATTTATGAATATGATGTTAATAGTTTGATTGATATGTATATTCAAGTCAAAACACTTAAACATGAAAGGAATAAGTTAGTATGTTGGCACTTTGATTTGATGTCATTGTCTCATTATTACATATTGCATGATTGTGTGTTTATGTGTTTATATGTTTTGTTTAGTTGTGATTTTAGTTTTGCTTGAGGACAAGCAAAGGTATAAGTATGGGGATATTAATAGGTGTAAATTATAGTATGTTTTTTGGGTGTTTAACTGTATTTTTAAATGTTCTCTTAGATGATTATCATATGTATAGAATTACAATTTTGTTATTGTTAGTGTTTTTATATGTTTTATTAGTGTAGAGCAAGAATTTGATCGTAATTTATGTTTCAAGAGGTGTTAGATGTATTTATGAGTGTATGGAAATAGGACTATGAAGAAAAGAGGTCTTGGATGCGTAGATCCTGGCTTGCAAAAAATGCTGCATGAGGCCTCTATCATGACCTTAATAGAAGCTGGGAATCATGGCATAATTAAAATTGTGGCAAGTTGTCTCTCCAGCTCGCGACATTTTTGAAACTTTGATATAAATTAAGAGCGGAAACCTTAGAAACAACTCTGAAAGCCTCAAAATCTATTTAAGGACAAGAAGAAAAACAAAAAATTACAATGAACACCAGATTAAAAGAAGATCAAGAGAAAACATTAAATGAAGCTCTAGAAATTCCAAATTTCCAGATCAAAACTCCAACTAGTTTTTCTTTCTTTTCTCTTTATATATTTCATTGTCTTAGATGTCTATTTGGATTATTATGATGTTAAACATGATTATAGGTTCCTAAATCTATATTAGGGATTGCTCTTGTTCTATTTTGTTAAACTTTATTCATGTGAATTTCAATACATCTATGAATGCTTTGTGATAATTGTCATGCTTATACTTAGTAATAAATCAAGGGAGTGAATCAAGATATTTGTGTTTAGTTGTGCAACGAGAGTTGGTAGCTTAATAGACCTGCAATTATCAGATTATTGAACAATGAAGAGAGATCTTAATTTGTGAATTAATTATCTTTAAGAGTGCTTCAAATCCAATTAAATAGTTTGGAGTAGCTTTGTAAATCAAGAGGCTACAATTCTATTATTATCGATTTCAATTAGGATTACTTGATTAGATCTCAAAAGGGGGTAATCAAAACCTTAAGATATCTATAATCAATCATAATTGGATAAACAAGATAAAGGGAGACAAAATAAGGATAGAATAATGCCTATGTTTTCATATTTGATCATATTCATTCTTATTGGCAACTCAATTATTCAATCGTTTTGTTTTATTAGTTATTTCAATTTTAGTAATTTATTTTATTTCGATCAATCTTTTAATACCTTAAACAAAATTTTTGATTCAAGTTGCTAGGTGTCTAATTTGTCCTCTTGGGAACAATACCTTTGGTACTACAAGTTATGATTCGTATACTCCTTTGGTACTACAAGTTATGATTCGTATACTTGCGGTATTGAAAGTTTTCTATATAAAACTTATCAACATACTTATAGTCCTCCCTAAGTCCTGTATCTCTGTAGAATTTCTATTAAGATGTTATGGTTATTATTGTTTACCTTTGTTAGTAGTATTAACACTTTAGATTTTTTAATTTTTTAATTTTTTATTTACTAACTTGTTTTCATTCTTGTTTGTTAATTTATTTTAATTTTGAATTTTTGTTTTTATAACTACTTTTAGCTTTATTTTTTATTTTACTTTTACTTTTAGATATTTTATTTATTTATGCAATTATTTGTTTATGTATTTGGTCATTATTTTTCTTTTTAAATCGTTTTAATTTTTTCTTTATTTTTTGTGAGTTTATTAGAAATAGCCTCTTTAATAATTGGAGGTAAGACTGGAACAATTAGACTTCTCCAGACCTTGCATTTTAGTGAGATTTCTACAGGAACGTTATTATTGTTATTGATATATGTCGCTATCAATAAATCAATATTTGTTGGATAGCTATGTATCCACCTTTTTATATAATGAACAAAATAGCCACATAACACTTTGTTGGAAAGGATCCTCTTGCAATTCATGAAAGAGTTTTCTTATGATTTGTATAAAGTTAATTTGGTGGTCTTGTTAGAGATGGTAAGGTGGGGAATTTTTATATAATTTGAGGGATAACAAAATCTAAAGTATTCAAATTTTGAACTTTTTTTAATTTAGTACCTAAGTTTTTAAAATTTTTAATTAAGTGACTAACATTTTATAACATTAACAATTCAGTTTAAAACATTATTTTTGTTTAGTATTTTTTGATTTTTCTAATGAATCTTTTTATCTATAATATGTAAGTGTTTTAGTAGAAGATTAATTATCCATGTGCAGTCCATGCAATTGATTAGTTAAAAATTAATTTTCTATATTGCCACCTACAATTCTTGGACAAAAAAGATTTTATTAAATAATTTGACAAAATACTAACAAAATAATTGTTTTGAATTGAGTTGTTAAGATTATAAAAGATTGGTCACCTAATTGAAAATTTTAAGAATTGAATTGAAAACATCTCAAAAGGTTTAACACTTTAAAATCTGTTATCCCTAGAATTAGATGATATCTTTTGGAGGATTAGAGAGGTATTTTTAATTTGGTATTTTAGTGAGTTTATGTCATATCTTACAAATATTTACCAATTAAAAATGATTTAAGAAAAACTCAATGTTTACAATAATAATTCATTATTTAAGATAATTGATTTTTATTTATTGATAATTTATGAGTATTCGTTTTTATATAAAGTGTGTTTTATAGTTAATGTATAATTGTTTTTGTTATATATCAGGTTATGTAATTATGTGATATGTCTACATACATGGTATACGATATTTATTAATGGATTCTTCATTGTATATGATTATACTTTAAATATACAATTTTGTGTTAATGTTTGAATTAAAGTTTGTCTAAAGTTGTCTTATTATTTGAATTGTAATACATTGATTTATCACTTTCATAATGAGTTCTGTTAATTGTCGGGTGATGTTTATTATTTGTTTCTTTGAAATGTTGGACAAGTATTTTCAAGGTATTTGAGTACTTGTAGTCTTAGTATGACGTTTGCTTTTTGCAATTGTCATGTTAATGTTATCAAATGTAGTGACTGATGTGGTCCTTTTTTTAATATTATAATGGTTGTTTGGCTTTGTTATTTTTGTAAGAAAAAGATACTTAAATTGAAAAGTGAGATAAGTTCTCACAAATTCACAATTAAGTTTAATTTTGCACATAAAAATAATGTGAGATAAAAATAATTATGTATTTTTGTTAAGATAATGAAGTTTTAGAGTTAAGCAGTGATGATAGTAAACCTAGTGTTGAACTTAAATTTTTTCACATTTTATTGTAGTTGATTTTATGGAATTATAATTTAAGATTTTAATATGCTAATGAAAGTACATGACAATATATTGGATACATGGATTACTGTGCAACAACCACAACACCAACATCCTAGTAGAAATCCCACTGCGACTCTGTTTATAGAGGTTTAAAAGTACACAGCCTTACTCCTAACTAATAGAGAAGTTATTTCCAGTAGACTCACAAAGAAAAGATAAAAAGATAAAAAAACAAAAATAAAAAAATAAGTTTATGAGAATTGTTTGCAAGAAAGACAATCAAAACTACAATAAAAAGATAAAAAATATGACAAATATAAAATAGAAATAAAAATAAATAAAAATATTAAAATAATAAAATTAATAATAAAAATAGAAATAAAGGATAATAATAATAATGATAACAACAATAATGTAATTAAACACTTACAAATAAAAATAAAATAAATGATACAACATAGATAGAATAAGGTGAAGAGTAAAATAATAAGATAAAATAGAAATAGAAATAAAGAAGAATAATAATAAAATTAATGAAAGCAATAATAAAGATGAAAATAAAAATAGAGGGTACAAATAATAATATCAAAAATAAATAAATAAATACAAACAAATGTAAGTATAAAAATAAATAAGAAAATAAATATTAAAATAAATATAGAATAAAGAAAAGAATACAAAAAATTAAAATAAGCAAATAAATGCATGAACAAAAAAGAAGAAAAATAAATAAATAAAACAAATAAGTCATTGTAAGATAATGACTAGGATAGACAAGGAAATTGTTAAGCTAAATAACTAAAGGGGAAGTAAGAGTATAGGTTAAATAATTAGATAAAAAAGAAGGACCTTTATGTGAGATCCTTTACTTATATCCTAGTATGCAAAAGTTTCCTATTGAAGACCAAGTCATAGGTAAGTTTTAATAAAATCATATCATTTTTTATCGCCTCTTTTAGTTCTTCTTAAGCCTTCTTCTTTTCCTCTTACAGTCCTTAAGTACAATCTTCTCGCATCTTCTCAGTAGAGCATCAGGATGTCTCTTTTTAATATATTTGAACCACCTAAGTCTTGTCTCTCTTAATATTTCATTAATATTAGTTACTTTTAATTTGTCTCTTCCCATTACATTCCTGGCTTTTTTCTCTTCTCGTAAGGATGCACATCCAACAAAGCATCCTCATCTCCACCACCATTAGCTTATGACTGCACACTTATTTGATGGACCAATACTCTTCCCTATAGAGCATGGCTGACTAATCATTAAACAATAGAATTTACCTTTGAGCTTGACTGGTATCTTCTTATCATATAAAACTCCTAAAATACTCCTTCATTTAAGCCACCCTGATTTAACATAGTAAACTATATATTTATTAATCTCTCCATTATATTGGAAGATAGATCCTAGATACTTAAAACACTCTTATGTGATATAACTTCTAAAGCAATCTTTGCTTCACATCGAAAGCAACCTTATAACCCAAAAGTTACACTTTATATACTCAGTCTTAGTCCTACTTAATTTAAAGCTCTTCAACTCTAGCATATCTCTTTAGAGTTCTAACTTGAGATTGGTTTTCTTTTGTCTCATCTACTAAAAAAAATGTCATAAACAAATAGTATACATTAAGCTACCTCCCCTTAGATGTTCTTAGTGAGCTCATTCATCCTTATTGCAAACAAAAAAGGGCTCAATAAGGAGCCTAGGTGTAGCTCAATATCAATAGAGAAATGCTTTGTATCTTCTTATATCATCTTTACTCTAGTTTTTACACCTTCATACATATCCCTTTATAGGTCAAAGGAAGTCACTATTGAGGCAAGTTTTAATCTATTTAAAACTCTCAAAATATTGCAAGCGCACAAGTTGTGGGTGTAGTACGTGAGATGTCGATCCCTCGAGGAGTTGTTGAACTAATCTAACTTTAATTTATCTAAGGCCTAAAGAATTATTAAAAAGAAAATAAAAAACTACACAGAAAAGTAAACACAAGAAGATGATTGATTAGAAGGGGGATTTATCCTATCATCAAATGCTAACACGATTACTTTTGAGTTAATATGGTATCAATCCTAGACTTTTAAAGGGTGGATTACTCTCTCTCGAGTTATAATCATTAAACCCTAAATCATAACTCCTAATTGAATTATGGAATTTCCAATCTCTCAATTAACAAAAACCCACAATTTCAATCAAATCTTAATCCATTTAATAAACAACTGGGTCCTCACATGAGATCTCTCTTTGTCTAAATTCTCGATTTGATTATTTGCGTGATCTATTAGATTTTTTTAACTCTCATTACTCAATGCAATCATTTTACTATCAGTTCACTCTCTCTACTTGTTACCGAAGCATACAAATACAATAATAATCACAACACCTAATGTATTAACATCAAAAGAAATCACATTAACATTGCTTCAAGAATAAATCCTTAAAGAAGTTTAGAACATCATCATCAAACCCAAATCCATCACTATCAAATCCATCTTATACATCCACATGAAAGAACAATAAAGATGAAATGAAAAGTCACTTATAAGAGTTGGAATAGATCGGGAAGATGGCAACACTATAGCCCCTTCTTCTCCTTCTTCCTTTCTCCTTCTATCTTCTTCTTATTCTCCCCTTGGATCTTTCTCTAAGTGACAGAGGTTGGAGCTCCCTTTAGGGTTCTTTCTCTTTCTTTATGTAGTATTTTCCATTTTAGGTAATCCCTAGGGGTTTTTCTCAGTCCAAAAAGTCCCAAATGTCCCTTGATAAGTCGTTTTTAGGAGGCTGTCTGTGCTATCTATCATGTAGGCCAAGATCGTGGCCTATAGTACCATAATCATGGCCTAAGATTTTTGCTCTCTGTAATGATAGTGAAAGAAGGAGCCATGATTATGACAGAGCCTCTATGCTTCTGCCACGATCGTGGGCTTGGGATTTGTTCCTGTTTTGCTCCAAATTCTCTTCGTTCTTTGATATTTGATCTAAAACACTAACAAACACATTAAGGCACCTCAAATTCATAAACTTTAAGTTCAGTGACATACTTTAACCTATAAAACACTCAAAATACAAATGGCTAACTAAATAACATAATCCTAACCTATATTTGCCATAATCATTCAATTTAACACTAAACACATACTAAACTACCCACCAAAATATTATGCAATCTACTGCTATCAACATCCCCAAACTTAAAATTTTGCTTTTCCTCAAGCAAAGGCAAAACAAACAAAACAAACACTCTAAACAAAATTAACAACAAAACACACATATATCCAATAATAGGTCAATGACATTAAACTTCACGAAACAAATTTAACCACAATCCCTTATGGTGTTCTAACTTATTAACATGTGAAATCTCTGTATAAGTATTTCGGACCAAATAAACATACTAATCAAGAACTTAATATCAAACTTATTTACTCCTATCACTTACACACATACATTGATAATTATTCGGTCAATCAAAATTGTAACTATCCTTAAGTAGCTTTTTATGAAAATTCTAACTATTCACTAAGATCGGTCAAATATATTAATCAACACACTATTTTTGTTACTTTTAATTGACATGAATCTAGCCTTTTGACTCGAAGGCAAACATTTGTGGTGAATGTCCCTTGGTAACTGAACTGGGCCATGTTTTTATTAAGCAGTTTGGTTGGAATATCATTATAGCCTTTTAACATAAAGGCAAACATTTATGATGAATGTCCCTAGTTACTCAGCTACATCTATTCTCAACTGGTTACTAGCTCTATTCATAACCCATTTTGTTTCAAAAAGGGCCAACAGAATAGTTATTCATTAAACAAAACAAACATTTTTTAAATTATTTTATTGCCTACCTCATTTTTTAGCTAATCGTTTTCATGAAAAGATACTGACAATGCTACATATTCGATTGACATAAAATTATAAATGAATATGGTAAATTTTGGAGTGAACAAACTAACATCATGTGCTAATTAAGATGCATATTTAACCGAAACAACCTAGAACACTAAGTTCATAAGCTAATAAATCTTCACAACCTAATAGATTATGTTCAAAGCTAAATTAATTCCTTTAAGTCCTAGCCATTGACACATTCACATAAATCACACTATGTAATCCTAAACAAAACTAACATACATAATGCAAAATTCACATTAAAATAAAAGAACCTATAATGCACACAACTCTCCCTATAGTTGGACAACACATTGCCCTCAATGTGCGATGAACAAACAAACAAAACATAAGGTGGGAATAAGAATTAACGAAACAAGAGAAGTATGAGAATTATTGAAAATAACAATAAAATAAAAGACAAGGGTTAGAGTGTAGAACCCGTCATGGTGATTAAGGTGGTGATGGTGATGGTGTTGAGACTAAATCCTCTTAACACCAAGATTGCTTTCCTTTTTTATAATTGATTCAAGAGAGTAAGAGAATTGGTAATCCAACCCATGCCAACTCATTAAGACTTATTAATAGAATTTAAAATGAATCTAACTACATAATAATTTGAATCTAACTTCAAAATATGCTAAGTTATGGTCATTAGCTTGACCTTGTGTCTTTGGAAGTATGTTCAATTTTTTGAAAGGAAAGAGATTACTTCTTTTTCCTTTGGAATCACTCTACCAAGATATAGTTTGCAATGATGCCTATTCACTTTCAAGGTTTCTTTACTTACGTTTTCCAATTCTAAGGTTCCATGATCAAAAACTTTGGTGACCATAAAAGGTCCTCTCCATCGTGATTTCAGTTTTCCTAAAAACAGTCTTAACCTTGAATTGTATAGCAAAAATGTATCTCCTACCTTAAATTCCTTTTGCTTAATATGAGAGTCATGCCTTCTCTTCACCTTCTCCTTATAAAGCTTAGCATTTTCGTAAGCATTGGAGTGAAACTCTTCCAGTTCATTTTGTTGTAAGAGTAGTTTTTCACCTGCTTGCTTCCTATCAAAGTCTAAAGCTCTCATCACCCAATATACTCGTTGCTCTAGCTCCACAGGCAAATGACAAGTATTACCATATATAAGCCTAAAGAGAGTCGTTCTGATAGGTGTTTTCAACACAGTCCTATAAGCTTATAAAACATCATCTAATCTTATTACCCAATCCTTCCTAGAGCTATTCACTGCCTTTTTTAGAATTTATTTTAGCTCTCGATTAACGACTTCCATTTGTTCACTCATTTATGGGTGATAAGGAGTAGTAACGCGATGGCAGACTCCATGTCTTTTAGGAGGGCATCAAAAGATCTGCTATAGAAATGTGCTCCTCCATTACTTATTATAGTTTTTGGCACTCCAAACCGGTTAAATAACCTTTTGATAAACTTTTGTACAACTTTCCCATCATTAGTTTGGAGATGCCATGGCTTTGGCCTAGCGAGATACATAATCTACCCCCACTAGAATGTACACGTTCCCCCTGGAAGATGGAAAAGGCCCTATAAAGTCGATGTCCCATACATTGAAGACTTCAACTTCTAAAATGTTGGACAAAGGCATCTCATCTCTTTTAAAGATATTGCCTACTCGTTGACAATGATCGCAATATGCCACAAAAACTTGAGCATCTTTAAAAGAAATGTGGCCAATAAAATCGGCACTTGAGTACTTGAGTTGCTGTTTTGTTTACTCCATAGTGCCCAGTGTATTGAGCTTTATGACACTATGTTAATATATCCAACATTTCTTCATCTGGAACACATCGTCTTACTAAACCATCAGCACATGTTTGATATAAGATTGGTTCATCTCATAGATATCGGGTGCATTCATGCAAAAAAAGATTTTGCTTTTAATATGATAGATCAGAGGGAAGTTTACCACCAGCAATATAATTTACAATATTAGGGAAATTTACCACCACAAGGTTGTTAAGTAATATCAAGGTTTCATTAGGGAAGTTCTCATTAATATCCTCACTAATAAGTGTAAATTGCATCGTGTTTTAGGGCATAGTTCGATATGTGTTTAGCTATTAATTCAATCATTTAGTATTTGTTTAGGTTAGAATTGTGTTAGTTTGTTAATTATTTGTGTTTTAAGTGTTTTACGAGTTAGTAAAACCTTTTTTACTTAAATATTTTATTTTTAAGATACCTTAATGTGTTTGTTAGTATTTCAGGGTCAACATCGAAGAATAGAGAAGTTTTAGAGACATTCGGGCCAAAACAAATCAGGCCACGATTGTGACAGAAGGACTAGATGTAGGCCACAATCGTAGCCTATGTCGGACAGACGCACAGACAATTATAAGATTCACATTTCAAGGGAATCTTTGGACCTTTCAGACCCCAGAAAAGCTAGGGTTACTCAAGACATAAAAGACTATTTAAAGAACAAGAAGAGAAGAAAGAAGGGAGATTTACGTTCAGCCACTCTTGGAAACCATAAAGAGGGAGAAAAAGAAGAGAGAGAGAAGAAGAAGAGGAAAAACTCGATCCTGACACTACTGCTCCCCAAATCAAGTGGTATCCTGATGCTGCTACCTTCCTGATTTGTCCAGCCTAAGTTCCAATTTTTCTTTATTTCCTTTTCCGTTTAAATGTATAAAGTTGAGATGGATTGTATGAAAATGGATTTTAGGTTGTTGATAATGTTCTAAACTCTTTTTCAGGATTTTACTTTGAGTTTATGTTGATTTAGTTATTTTTGTGTTTATTGGTTTAGGTGTTATGATTGATTAATTTATTTGCATGTTTTCGTAACAAATTGAGAGGGTGAACTGGATAAATAAGGTTAGATAGGATTAATAAGAGTTAGGCAATCTAATTGACCATTTAACTAATCTAGTCTGTAATTTCATAGAGAGAGATCCCATGTGAGACATAATTGTCTATTAGAGAGCTTTAGAACTAATTAGAATTTTTGGTAATCTATGAATTGAGAGATTGCAAGTTCCATAATTCGATTAGGGTTTAATGGTTATAACTTGAGAGAGACTAATCAACTCTACGATCTTCTAGAACCAACATCTCGTAAACACATAAATGGTTAGATTAGTATTAATGATATGTAAAATCACCTCTCTCATAACCTGACTAAATCTCTTGACGGATTTCCATTGTTACCTGTGTGACTACTTAGTTTAATTATGTCTTGTTGAATTTTCCACTTTAGAATTCTTGAATCAATTTCCAATATTTACTTTCTAGAGTCACTTATGCAATGTTTATTTCTTTTTATTCTTTTCTTTGAGCCTTAGACAACTTAGGATTAGGCTAGTACCCTCCTCATGGGATCGACCCTTTAATACTACAAAGTACGACCTATGCACTTGTGGATTATTAAGGGTTTTATAAATTGTAAAACTTGCTCAGCAAGTTTTTGGCGTCGTTTCTAAGGAGGTGATTAGTTTAATTCTTGTAGTCTAAGGTTTTTTCACCTTCTTTTGTAAAAAGAAGATGGGCATAAAGTAATTAACACATCAACTTGGATATCACCAGACAACAATAGGGAATTTCAAGAGTTGAAAGCTAAAAAGAGGTGGAAAGAATAATGGTGGAGGAGATACATCGTGGAGAGCGATAAACCCTTATCGACGTCATGAGGCCATAACTCAAAACCCATTGTACCACCAGTGCTAGTGAATACGTTCGAAATCAAACCATCACTGTTAAACATTTTGCAAACCAACATGCAATTCTACGAGTTAGCCAATGAGGATCCTAATGCTCATTTAGCTTATTTCATAGAAATTTGTGACACTTTCTGACATATTGGGATGTCAGAGGATGTTGTTAGGATGAGGCTCATTCCTTTTACACTTATTGATCGAGCCAAGGCCTGGTTAAATTTTCTCCACCTATCTAACATCACAACTTGGGAGCAATTGGTGCGAGTTTTTCTAAATAAGTATTTCCCTCTAAACAAGACAACAATACTAATAAAGGAAATTATCAATTTCTAGCAAAATGACGGGGAGTCTTTATATGAAGCATGGGAGAGGTATAAGGAGTTGCAAAGGAGTTATCCTCATTATAACCTACCCAACGAATTCCTATTGCAAACCTTCTACACTGGAGTTAATCCATCCATAAGGAGCACCATAGACACAGCTGCTAGAGGATCAGTTATGAGGAAAATAGTTGAAGCAGCACACAATCTGTTAGAAGAAATGACGTACATTGGTTGTCTTTGGACATCAGAATGAAGTAGAAAGCAATAAACCTTTTGGGACCCAGGAGGAATGATTGTTGCTGCAAATTCAATGACAACATTATAGGTTGAGATTGATAACCTAACCAAGCAATTGAATAGCCTGAAAGCCGCCTCTTCCTCTCTAGTCATAACAATGCAGCATAAATATGAGTCATGAGGACAAGAGAGCTATATTATAGTTGATTGCTTCTCAAGGGAAAATAACAACATGGAGCAATTCAACCTTAATGGAGTACAAGTTGGTAAGGGAGATAACAATTTTTATTCTAGCACATACCAGTTGAGGTGGCATAATCACCCAAAATTTCATTGGTTTAACAATACTAAGATTTAGTATAGAAATTAAGGGTTATATGGATATTAACATGATAAATACAATGATTATGATTCCAAACTAGACAAGATCATGGACAAGCTCATAAGTATGGATAAGGCCCAAAAGAGGTTAGAAGAGCAAATTGATCAAGTAACAAGGACTTATGCCTCTTGTATTCTCAGCTTGGAGGTTCAAATGGAAGAGCTTGCTAATGTATTATCTAAAAAAATCGTGGAAAGTCTTTTGAGCAACATGTAAGCATATCCAAGAGAGCAAGTTAAGGCTATCACACTTAGGAGTAGGAAAGAGTGAGGAGAGCTAACATATAGACTAGCTGAAACTCACTCTATAGAAGACCAAGAGAAGCAAAAAAAGGATGAAGAAAAGAATGAGGACCCTCCCTATGTTCCTCCTCCGCCTTACCTACCAAGAATAACATTCA
>JAOTAY010000009.1:20237568-20271982 GCA_025629805.1 Erythroxylum baracoense | reverse complement strand
TAACGACTTCTTGATTCTTGATAACCGCTTCTAGGTAACCGTCATTTAGTTGAGTTCTGTAACTAACTCTGACTAAATAACTTTTTGACGTGCTGGTGTATCTTTGTGGTTTCGTCTATGTCTTCTTTGTGTCTGTGTCGCCATTGCATCTGCGTCTGCAGCTGTATAGTCTTTGCGTCTGCTTCTGCATTTGCGTCTGTGTCTATATAGTCTTTGCGTTTGCTTCTGCGTTTACGTTTGTGTCTATATAGTCTTTGCGTTTGCTTCTGCGTCTGCGTCTATATAGTCTTTGCGTCTGCTTCTGCATCAGCGTCTGTGTCTATATAGTCTTTGTGTTTGCTTCTGTATTTGCGTCTATATAATCTTTGAGTCTGCGTCTGCATCTGCGTCTATATAGTCTTTGCGTCTGCTTCTGCGTCTGCGTCTATATAGTCTTTGCGTCTGCTTCTGCGTCTGCGTCTATATAGCCTTTGCGTCTGCTTTTGCGTCTGCGTCTATATAGTCTTTGCGTCTACTTCTGTATCTGCGTCTATATAGTCTTTGCGTCTGCGTCTATATAGTCTTTGCGTCTGCACACTTAACATACTTGTCAAAGACGTTCTTTTGTTTCTAACATTATTATTATTTGATTGTCATCAAAATTAATCATCGTAAAGTCCTCTTGACTTAATAGATATTGCTATTTTAGAAAAGATTTTAAGATTAATGACTCCTAAATTTGATTATGTTATGTGTTCCATCATAGATTCTAAAGACATAAGCACTATAACTATTGACGAATTACAAAGCTGCTTGCTTGTGCATGAACAACACATGAATTCTAATATCTAGAAAGAAAATTATTTGAAGATTACTCACAGAAATTAATCTGTAGGAAGAGGACGAGGACATAAAAAAGGAAAGGCTTCAATAAATCTGTAATAGGGCGTGATAATTCTCATGGGCATTTTCATTAGGAATGTTCAAGTAATGAGAAAGAGACCAATTTTACAAAGACAAAGACTCAAGAACAAATTTAATTGAGGGCATAAGTGGATTTTGTCATATTAACAAAAAAAGATACATACTTTCTTGATTCAGGTTGTAGTAATCATATATGTGGGAAGAAAGAGTATTTTTCATATCTTTTTTAAAAAGAATATTTTTCAGAATCTTAATGAAGAATTTAAAGATTCAATAAAGTTAGTCAACAAGTCTAGCATGACTATCATAGGAAAGTGTAACATAAAGGTGAAGATGAAAGGAATAATGCAAATCATCACATGTGTTTTCTTTATGCCAGTGCTAAGAAATAGCCTACTGAGCATAGATAGTTACATGAAAACAAGCTTACTATTCTCTTTAAGCATGATAAATGTAAGGTGTTTTATCTTAAGAGGGGCTTAATCATTGATAGAAAATAATCTTCAAACCATATCTTCATGTTACATACTGTATCTCAACCCATAGTATTCACTTTTCTAACATAATTATAAAGAATGTGGTGCAATTTTGGTATTGTCAATATGGACATTTCAAGTTTTAAAGTCATGCGTACTGTTTAACATAAACATATTGGGATGGTTTACCCTTGTTAAAATCTTCTTTGAAACTATGCATGGAATGTTCAGTGAGGAAGTAGCAAAGAGAATCTTTGACAAAAAGAAGCACATGGAGAGCCTCACAAATTCTTCAAGTAATTCACAATGACATATGCGAACCAATCATTCCCATCTCTAGTAGTAAAAAAGGATCTAATTACTTTTACTAATGACTACACCATAGAAATAGGGGTCTATTTATGGTAAAAAAATAAAAAACCTTTAATGTCATCAAAACTTTAAAGATTCATATTGAAAAAGAAATAAATCTTTTCCTAAAAGGCCGAAGGATAAATCAAGGAGGAGAGTTTGCATTATAAGAACTTATAAATTTTGTGATGTAAATGGTATATAAAGATAACTAACAGCTGATACTCAGTGTAACAAAACATAGTTGCTAACTGAAAAAATAGAACCATTAAGAATCTTGTTTGCATTATGCTTTTTGAAAAGAAACTTTCAAAAAACTTTCTAGCTTGAATTAGTAAATTGGACGGTGCATATTTTGAACTATTGTTCGATGTTGACAATGAAAAATATGACCCTAGAGGAAGCTTAGAGAGGAATTAGGCCTTCAGTTGATTACTTTAGAGTTTTTGGTTATATGTCTCATGTTTATGTACTTGATAATATGAAAGCTAAGTTAGAAGATAAAAGCTTGCGATGTTTTTTACTTGGAGTTAGTGAAGAATAAAAAGCTTATAGACTTTATAATCCAATTTCACAAAGAAATATAATAAACATGGATTTTGTGTTTGAAGAAGAAAATTATTGGGAATGGGATAAGAAATATAAAGAAGCTATTTTATGCTATTTAGAATGAGGTTATTATAAGAAAGAAGTTGTTGAAGAAATAAGAGAATTAGATATTGATATTGTTATAAGAGAAACATTAGAAGAAAATTTTACCTTTAACTATTTAATCAAAGGTAGCTTTTTTCACTTAGATGAAGGGAGGAATAGAAGACCACTGGTTTGGATGAAAGGACTATAAATGAGAAGGTTTTTCTAAAGAAGATGTAGCTCACTGGGTCATGTTTGCAATTGCTGATCCTATTCACTTTGAAGATTCTGTGAAAAGTTAAAAAATAAAGGAGAGTCATGGAAATTGAAATGGAAACAACAAAAAAGAATGATACTTGGGAATTGATAGATTTACCAAAAGGAGGAGGAAATGTTAGAGTCAACTGGATTTACAAGACCAAGTTTAATAGTGAAACCATTACAATTTTGCTTTAACAAAACAAGAGTGAAGAATGTGAGTCATGCGAAGAAATCAATGAAAACTTTAAACTTAACAATACTGAAAAATCACCCAAAGAATTTCTTTTCATTCTTAACCAAATTACCTCCTAAAAAGTTGATTAGAATAACCCTTAAGGTAAGCAAAGACTTTAGCCTAGACATTATAGCATTGTTTGACATAGAAGTTGATTTAAATTGCATTAAACAAGGAATAATCCCTATAAAACTATTGCAAAAAATAGAAGAAAGATTTGAACCTATCAACAACTCAAGGCTTAGAATAAACCACAAAACTAATTCCTATATTTTCCATAATGTATTTTTTGTGAAAAAGTCCTTTGTAATCATAGAGGATATACACCATATGGTTATCTTAGGAGCCCCTTTCATAGAACTTATTACCCTTAACATTGTGAGACATGACAGTATCTCAACAAAAATTAACAAAAAAATTATGCTTTCCTTTTATAGAAAAGTCAAAGACTAAGAATATCAATTTAATCACATCCTATACCAATTGTGAAAAAAGATTGAACAACATGATTAGTGAAAAACAAAAAACAATTGACATATTTGACGAATGATGTTGCAACGTAGAGAATAGAAAACCATTTACAATGTGAGCAAACAAAAAACAACAACCCGATGTGAAAAATGTGCCAAAATATGAAACTCTAAAAGCAATTGAAATACAAAATGTTCAAAACCAAAAAAGATATAAGAACTTTTAACTTACAATTTTATCACCAAAACATAGTCTGCCAAAACCCCTATCATCAAGCCTTACAAAATGACCAACAACAATTTAAGCTAATTTAGGGAGAAAAAATAATGAAGAATTCCTCAATGCTATCCAAAGCCAATTGAATAGGATTAACGAGAACATAGTCTTTGATTCTTCAAAGTCCTTAACATCCAAACTTTGAACACCATTCAATTTAGAAATCAAACTAAGATCAAAGATAGTAACTCCTAGGAAGTGAATATGATTGAGTAAGAAAGCAATAGTGAAACTAAAAGCCTCCAACCTCCTTCTCTAATTGTGATTAAATTTCATTGGCAACAAAAACATATTGGATAAAACCCATTTCCTCAACATAAACATAGATCAAAAGCCCAATGTCTTACAACATACTAAATATAATGCTTGTTTTTTCTATGAATGAAATATTGATGATTTGTCCAAATAAAACATTTTAAATATGTTTAAACAATGACAATGGTAGTCAAAACTTATAGAACCAAATTAGGAACTTCTAACCATACAATTGTTGAGCTTTTAATAGTCAAAGTTTTCAGATAATTGAAATGTTGGTGGGATTACCACCTAATTGAATCTCAAAGATTAGAAATCCTTAAAGTTTTTATAATGAATGAAGAAGGTGAGACTATTTTAGATAAATTATGCTCATTCAGGGTGCAATCTAAACATTAATCTTAGCAATCTCTCTATATTTTGTAGGAGACCTCTCATATTTGAAAGATAAAAAGTTTTGAATTACTACCAAAACTAATGTGCAAAAATCTCTCAAATTTCAAGTGTTACAAAGATAAATTCTTAATAATAGTAATGCTTAGAAAAGATTCAAATAAGCCCTTTTGAAAGGAAAAATTCTTACCATAATTACATCCTCTATTAGATGAAAATTGAGGAAAAAATTAGAAAAACTCATAAGGACTAAATCCTCTATAATAGATTAACCTACAGTGAGCTCATTAGTTATATCCAATGTGAAGGTCCAAAACTATACTATAACATGAAACTCTAAAAACAATTGAAATATGAAATGTTCAAAACCAAAAAAGAGTTAGGAACTTTCTTCCAACAATTTGATATTTCCCAAAGCAATAGCAAAAATCATTATAAAGATTGTATTCAAGCCCAACATAACAAACCTAGAAATAAATTCCCATAGAAAAAATAGGAAATTATATAAAAAGCCCAAGCCCAATAGGAAACATATGAAAAAGCCTTGAAACTTTTCACCAGGATCAAAATTTAGAAACATTACGTGATATAGGTGCAACAAAAAAAGCCACACATTCAGATTCTGTAAAATCAATAAGAAAATCTAAAATTTAGATTTAGACTAAGAAACATTAGACAAAATCTAAGCCTTAATGATTTTCAATAGTGAGTTATCTGAACAATATTCTTATGAAGATCTTGAAAATGAAGCCTTAGAAATAGAAACTTTGACAAAAAAAATAGAACAATCAGATTTAGAAAAATAAGTCAACATGTTGACCAAATATCCAAATTTCTTTTTAGAAATTATAAACCATATATAATTAAGAGCCCCAGTTACAACAAGAATATTTTTAAGAACTCTAACAATCTTCTGAAATTCCTAGTCAAAACCTACGTTCAAAATGCCCTAACACCTGCAATTCGACCAACATTTTAGACAAGGCCAAGAATAAACTAACACTTTCCAGTCTTTACCAAGAAATCACATTTATAAAGCAAAAGCCGAAAATACTCGAACAAAAACCAAAAGAAGATAATTAAACCACTAGGAATTTGCTTCGACGAATCAAGAGAGAAGAATGTGAATCAGAAAAAGAAATCATTGAAAACCTTAAACTCAACTATGCTAAAAACTTGTCAGAAGTTTTTCTTTTTATTCTTAACCAAATTATCTCAAAAAATATTTGATTAAGGTAACCCTTAAGGTAAGTGAACACTTTAGTGTTGACACTATAATATTATTTGACACATGAGCTTATTTAAATTGCATATAATAAGGAATAATCCCTTCCACATATTAACCCAAAGTTCAACAAACAAATCCAAAGAAAAATGTTTTAATTACATCCACGTAGGATTAGTGCAAGTGGGAGTGAAACCTCTTACGAAGGAAGGATTAAACACTTCCATTCTTATGATTTTAAGAGACGCTTGGTTTTATATGATTGTTCTTTCTCAATCTATCATGAAGAGATTTGCAGAGCATATTTAGGTTTGGACAAAAGTCCAAACTTTTCTCTATTTGAGACAGTTGTCCTTCTAGAAAATGCAAATAAGTATTAGGGTAATTATTAACAAAGAAGTATTAGGGTAATTATTATGACATTACATTAATTTTATTAAAATAATATTTTTACTATTTATAATAAGTATTATCATTAATGACCATTAAACAATAATGATCAAAATTTATAATTTATAATTTAAAATTTTGAAAAATTTATGAAACCCTAGTATAAGAATAACAATAATTTATTTAGAAAAGAAAGACGAGTAGTTCACGTACCAATTTGATTTAATGTTATTCATGAGCTCAAATTATAACGGCATATTTGGGCTTAACTATATAATAATAAGTCACCCATCATTCAAATTCCATGATAAATAGTTGAAGGCAAATAGGTTACCAGGCTTCCAGCCATAAAGACCATAAGTTTAATAACTTGTTATGATAACAATACAACAGAAAGAAAATGCGCCAAAATATATAAGGAAACAAACAAATTTTTTTATTGGTAGTCACGTGGTACAATATAAAAACAAAAAACAAAAACAAAACGTTAACACATTTCTGAAACAAACTGGAGAACATTTAGTCCTCGTCCTTTTATTGAAGTTCTGATCACAACGACAAACAACTCTTTATATTTTGCAATCCCAGCATTATACAAAATCACATAACGCACATGTACCCAAATTATTGAAGTTAAATTGTGCTCCTCGATCACACTCACATCTACGAGGTTTGCACTACAAGCACTACAATCTGAGGTTCCCGCTCAGTCAAAACTTAATGCCAATGGTAACGTTAGGATTAACATTGGCCTCGACTTTGTTATCTGTAAGAGCACCAATGCTTACAGCGGAAACACTGGGATTAATTTCAAAATTTGTAAGCAGACTGCGCTCGAGAACTACTGCATGCTCTTCCTTATTGAGTAGCCGCCCTTTTGCCATTGCTACCAATATCATCAACATTAAGCATACTGATACAACCATATTTGCGAAAGTCGACCTCTCCATTTCTGATGATGAGAATGCGAGTGAGTACTGTACAAAAGAAGTTAAAGAAAAGAAACGTCTTCCAAGGTACCTTATCGTTGCAAATGTTCAGTGTTAATGAACTGGTAATTATAAACTGTTCACGTTTGGTATGAATAAGGAAAGCATGGCAAAGTCACCTTAATTAAATATGGAGCAATATCAAAAGCAAAATAGAAACAAACTAAATAATTTTTTCCAAGGAATGAAGAAAAGGAAGACAAGAGAGATTATGATCAATCAAATCCAAAATTAAAAATCAATCATTCAAATTTAATATTAGTCAAAAGATTTGTGTATATATTATTATAGTTAGTAAAAATCTACATGTAAAACAATATGATTTATCTATTAAATTATATGGTATGAAAATTTTTCGCATATCTTGACACAAACAATCTTAGTATTACAAGTCCTTTTTATTAATAGTTTACACCTCAACATTTCATACAAGGTCTAAATAAATTTTTATTTTTATCTTTATTATTAATTTGTACCCTGGCGATATTAAAATAATACTCATTACACCTCAAATACTCATTTCAAAATTTGTAAGAACACTGGGATTTATGCAAGGTCATCTCAAAAGAACTTACAACCTCCTCATTCATACAAGCCTCTTTATCATTAAAATGGTATCAATCAAACTCACAACCGTTATAGGTCTCTTTATAAGTATAAAGGCATCATACTTGCTCCCATTTAATATCAATCCTTATGAGAAACAAAAAAACGTCACATTTTCTCTAAATCACCATAGATTATATTTCCATGAAAAGTGTATATCATATGCTAATCATTTATTAGGCTCTACTATCACACAAAAAGAACTCCAAATCCCATTTAATATAGACCTTATAAGAAACAAAGAAGCATGACATTTTCTCTAAATCACTATAGGTCAAATTTTCATTAAAGAGCATAGCATATGCTAAACCATTTGTTAGGCTCCACTATTACATAAAGAGAACTAATCCCTCACATGTCAAAAAGAAAGCATTATATAACCCATATCCTCTAATCAAACCTAAAAATGCATATAAGTTATACTATTAGAGGTCTTTCTCATATGGTAATAGCACTTTCAATTCTCATAATGTGAAATGCTATTTTATGGTGATTATAGACATATCTATAGACGTGTCTCTTTGAAATAATGCTTATGAAGTAACCCAAAAAAGATATGAGTTCAAAAAAAATTAAGAACTAATCTCCAAGGATCAAGTTTGTGTGGATACCTAGGGGTTTATTATGCAAAGAATTGTCATGTCAGCTATTTTCAATCAAAATTTAAAGTTTTCTTCTAGGTTTTATTTGCTATGAAACTGAGATCTAAATGGTCGCTCAAGCATAGATTAAAGTGAATAAAATTTTATTTTATTTCAAGAAGATAAAAAATTGAGTCACAAAGTTAATGATAAGGCATATATATTTCATCTCAATTTTCTCACTAACTATTTTTATCATTCATGTAAACATGAAATAATAATCAAATTGGTGTAACTACATTTTGAATTATCTTTTGGTCAATCAATACACATAGATTTTAAAGTATCACTATAAAATGGAGTAATCGAAACTCACTCTAAAATTAAATTTACGGTAGCTATAAAATCAATTTAAAGGGGCATATTTTAGCACCTAATTTGCTTCCTAAACTCAAACCAACTTAACTAAGATTTCACAGCCAAGAGTAAAGTATATAACACTTCTTTTCAAGGACAAAATTTGAACAATTCTTCATAAACTTCAATAGCCCCTATTTCATCTTATAATACTTTTAAAGTAATATTTAATTGGCAATTATACATCTAGTTCAATCAAGATACATATCTTTCCATAATTCAACTAATAAAACAACATTTCTATAAACTAATGAACTACTAAAAGAAAAATTCTAGATTATAAATAATGCTAGAGACCTCTTACAAAACTTTCATCTAATACTTAGTACGCTATTGAAATTCATCCTTACTTTGTTTCAGAACTACTGTCTTCTTCCATTATTCACCAACATAACTACACAACAACAAACAATGACCCATTACCAACCTAAATAAACCCTCACAACTCAATCTATAGTAACACCAAGACATCCAACATACAACGGCTTACATACAAAAATTGAACACAAAAAAATTAACCAAAGAGTAGTAAGTAGACAACCAACCTCGAGACAAAAAATCGAAGACAATAGAAGCAATTGGTAGAAGATCGAAAAAAGATGAGCAGATCGAAAAAGATAGAGCGCAAAGGAGCAACGAAGAGGAAGAAAAATTGAAGAAGAACGATGTTGTTTTTATTAACAATAAAACGACGTCATTTTACTTTAAATTTAAACAATAATACTAATGTTGTTTGCATTTACCGATAGAATGATAGTTCTGTCGGTAATTTATTGACGGAGGAAATTTTGGTCGGTAAACTCCCTCGCTTATTTCTACCGCTAATATTGTTGTCTATTTTTACGACGACTTTTACTATTTTATAGCTAAATTCTATATGCAAATTTCACAGATAAATTCCCTCCACCTTTACAGATGAATTTTTTTCCGTCGCAAAATACAATTTTTCCCTATAAGTTTACTGATGGAATTAAATTTCTGTTGCTAATTTACTACGAAATTTTTCCGTCGGTAATTTGTAATTTTCTTGTAGTGATTATAAATTATAAATAATAAATAATATATTTTCTATTTTTCTATCTTTTAGTGATAAACTATTAGATAGTTTCTTTAAGTTAGTTAAATATTATCTCCCATTTTATGTACCTTAATTTTATATCTTCATATTCATCTTTGTGAAGTCCCGCCATATATGGTGGGGCCCACACTAATAAAAATAAATAAATTAATAAAAGGATAGTGGCAGGGGCCACAATATGTGGGACCCACACACATGTGCATATGGAAAGCTTGTCCAAATTGGCCAGTCGGAAAGTTTGAATTGGTCTTTTGGCACAACCTTCCATATTCGATGCAGCATTTATGGAATTCAATTGTCCACAATTGCATGCAGCTCAGGTCCTATAAATAGAGGATCTGAACCATGCATTTTTTGAATGACAATAGAAAGAAAATCCAAGAGAAAGAAAAGGAAGAGAAAAATAGAGAGTTTCTCCTGTAGAGAAAATTGTGAGGGAAAGAAAAACTCTGTTTTTATTTTGGTATATGTCAAAAGGGTTTTGAGTGAGGTAGTTAGTTCCAATCATAAAAGCATAGTTTGGTAATCTTGGCATAGCCCTCTCAATAGTAAGAAAGCCACCTTTTTTGGTGAGATCCTTCTAATCTCATTATTTTCATAGTGAAAATTTTTATCTGGACTACGGTCCCGTGGCTTTTCCCTTTTACAGATTTTTCACGTAAAAATTCTTGGTGTCCCTACAATTATTTTTCTTTGTCTATATTTTATTTTATCTTCTTTTAATTACACAATAGGGGGTTAAGTTTATTTGGGATATTTTACTCGCGCTTTCGCGGTCCAACCCCAACAGAGTGGTATCAGAGCTACTGGTTGTGTAGCGGTACTTGTGTGTAATTATGGGAAAGGATTCGTACATGGAAAAATTGAATTCTACCAATTATGCTTTATGGAATATGAAAAACATGGATTACATGTACTACAAAGATCTTTATTTGCCGATTGTGAATAAATGTGTTAAGCCACCCAAAATGGCGAATAGAGAATGGGATCCCTTGAACCAGAAGGCCACAACACACATCAAGAAATTGATAGATGTGAGTGGCATCAACAACGTCTCCGAGGAAGATGATGATTACATAGTTTGGACAAAACTGGAAGAGTTATTGGCTAAGAAAAATGCTCAAAATAAAGCTTTCACAATTCGGAAGCTTGTAAATCTGAAGTATAAAGAAGGTCAGGATGCTTCAGAGCATGTAAACAACTTCCAAGGACTCCTGAATCAACTGAACACAATGAAGCTTCAGCTAGGCGATGAGGTTCGAGCTCTAATTTTACTATGGTCATTACCAGACAGCTGGAATACTCTGGTTGTGTCATTTAATAATTTAACTCCTGATGTTAAACTCACTCTACAAGGAGTGAAAGACAACATTCTGAATGAAGAGACTAAGAGGAAGGGGCAAAGTGTAGCTAGTACCAGTTCCGAAGTTCTAGTCACTGAAAGATGGGGGAGAAGAAATAAAAGCAGAACTCTTGAATTCAGTGATAGAAAAGATAAAGGGAAGCTCAAAGGTAGATCCCAGTCAAGAACAAGCATCAAGTGCTTTTACTGTGACAAACCCGGCCATGTCAAAAAGGAATGCTGAAAATACAAAAGATATCATAGAGAAGAGAAGAAGGAAGATACTGGCATAACTATTGTTGTATCCGATGGTGATGGTGATGTAGCCATTATTTGTGATGATGGTTACATTAATCTTGCATTCCAAGATACTACTTGGGTAGCAAATTCAGCTGCCCAAGTATCATGTCACCCTTTGAAGAGATTTTTTCTCATCCTACACCAATGGTGGTTTCGACGATTTCAAGATGGGTAATAAGTCAGCGGCTAAAATTATGAGCATTGGAGATATTTGGTTGGAAACCAATATTGGATGCAGGCTACTGTTGAAAGATGTTAGACACGTGCCAGATATGCATCTACGCTTATTCTCCACTCTTGCCCTTAATGGTGAAGGTTACGACAACCACTTTGGAGAAGGAAAATGGAAGCTCTCCAAAAGTTCTTTGATTGTTGCCTGAGGAAAGAAGGTTGGTTTGTATATGACACAAGCCAAGGTGTGCTAAGGGGAGGCAAATGTAGCTGAAGATGCCTTTACAGATCTATGGCATAAGCGACTAGGACACTTGAATAAAAAGGGCTCAAAATCTTTGCCAGGAAGAGTCTTCTACCTTTGAAAGGTACAGATCTCAAAACATGTACTCATTGTTTAATTGGAAAATAGAATAGAGTTGCATTTCACAGTTCACCACCTCACAGAAGATCGCATCAACTTGAATTGGTACACACTGATGTATGCTCGATGATTGATAAATCTCTTTGAGTAACTTTGTACTTTGTTACTTTCATTGTCAATTTTTCCAGGAATGTGTGGGCATACTCTTTGAATACCAAAGACCAGGTGCTCAATGTGTTCAAGTCTTTCCATGCTAGTACTAAAAGAGAAAATGGCAGGAAACTGAAGTGTGATTGAGCAGACAATGGCAGTGAGTACAGAGGTCCATTTGAGAACTACTGCAAGGAACATGACATCAGACTTGAAAAGAATATTCTTAAGACACCTCAACCAAAATGGTGTAGTAGAGAGAATGAAGAAAACATTGTGGAAAAAATCCGGTGCATGCTCTCTCATAAGGTAGACATGATTAAACTTTCTCCATCAGTTCCTCTTCATCATGATAATCCAGAGAGAGTGTGGAGAGGAAAAGATGTTTCATACAACCATTCGAAAGTTTTTAGTTATAGGGCCTTTATACATATTCCTCGAGATGAGAGATTCAAACTTGACAGTAAGTCTAAGTAATGCATCTATCTTGGGAGTGGACGAGATGAGTTTGGGTATAGATTGTGGGATCCAAAGTGAAAGAAAGTGATCAAAAGTCGAGGCGTTGTGTTTCTCAAAGATTAGACTATTGTAGACTTTGAACAGTCGGATAATGCAAAGTTTCATAATGATGTTGTTGCTGATGATGATTGGGATCCAGAACCACTTACTTTGCAGCCATTGATGCCTCCTAATAATCAAAGGGTAGATATACAAAATGGTGACAATAATGATGACGAGCCAACAGTTGACGTTCCAGAGCCAACTACCGATGGTGCTGATATTATTCCTGAGCAAGCTGCTATAGATCCAATAGATCAACCAGGATTGAGAAGGTCATCTAGACCACGTCAGTCTTCTAGCAGATATCCTCCTCATCAGTATGTTCTACTCACTGAAGGAGGAGAACCAAAGTGCTATGAGGAAGCCATGACAGATGAGCCGAAAAAGGAATGGTTGTTAGCTATGCAAGATGAGATGAAATCCTTACATGAGAACCACACTTTTGAGTTGGTGAAACTCCCAAAAGGAAGGAAACCACTTAAGAATAAATGGGTGTACAGATTGAAGACGGAAGAAAACAACCCACAACCAAGGTACAAGGCAAAGCTGATTGTGAAAAGATTCAATCAAAAGAAGGGGATTGACTTTGAAGAAATCTACTCACCAGTAATTAAAATGTCTTCAATCATAGTTGTGCTCGGTGTAGCTGCCAGTATGAATTTAGAAATCGAGCAGTTTGATGTGAAAACTACCTTTCTCCATGGTGACTTAGAAGAGGAGATCTAGATGGAGCGGCCAGAGAGTTTTAAAGTCAAAGGCAAGGAGCAGCTTGTATGCAGATTGAAAAAAAGCTTGTACAGGTTAAAACAAGCTCCAAGACAATGATACAGGAAGTTTGATTACTTTATGGTGGAGCATGGTTACAACAGGACAACCGCTAACCACTGTGTGTTCGTAAAGAAATTTTTTGATGGTGACTTTATAATCCTCCTGTAATATGTTGACGAAATGTTGATTGTCGGTCGAGATCCTTAGAAAATTCAAAACATGAAAGTAGAATTGGGAAAGTCCTTTGTAATGAAGGACTTGGGACCAGCTAAGCAGATCCTTGGCATGAGAATCACTCGTGACAAGAAGAACCAACATCTTTGGTTATCACAGGAGCAATATATTGGAAAAGTGTTGGAAAGATTCAACATGAGCAAGTCTAAACGTGTTAGCTCTCCACTTGCAGGCCACTTCAAGCTAACTTCCAATCAGTGTCCTACAAACGGTGAAGCAAAGGAGGAGATGAAAAAGATCCCTTACGCTTTTGCGGTTGGCAGCTTGATGTATGCTATGGTATACAGAAGGCTAGATATTGCCTATACGGTTGGAGTTGAAAGTCGATATCTTACAAATGCAGGAAAGGAACACTGGGAAGCAGTGAAGTGAATTCTTATATATCTCAAAGGAACTACCAAAACATATCTACGTTTTGGTAATGGAAAACCTATGTTAGAAGGGTACACAGATGCAGATATGATAGGAGATATTGATTCCAGGAAGTCCACATTAGGATACTTGATGACTTCTATAAGGGGATCTATATCATGGCAATCAAAGCTACAAAAATATGTTGCTTTATCCAGTAACGAAGTAGAATGCATTGCGGCAATGGAAGTAGAAAAGGAACTACTGTGGATGAAAAAGCTCTTACAAGAACTAGGCTTGAAACAAGACAAGCTTGTTCTGTATTGTGACAGTCAAAGCAAAATTCACCTCAGCAAGAATCTAGCATTCCATTCAAGATCCAAGCTCATTAATGTGAGGTATCATTAGATTCGTGATGCTCTGGATATAAAGTTATTTCAGCTGAAGAAAATTTATACCGATGACAACTGATTGGATATGATGACCAAGATGCTACCAATAAAGAAGCTTAACGTCTGCAAAGGGATAGTAGGTGTTAGACCGCTAAGTCCAGAATGTGGGTTCGTGAGAGTGTTGGCGAGCTTTGGCTAATGCTTGGCACATAGGTCGGCACGAGGAAGGTGTGTTGACGAGGGAACAAGGCGAAGTCTTATGAGTAGACGAACTAAGTCAAGCGAGACCCGAGGGTGTGTGAAGACATGCGAGCAAGGAAAGATGCATGTAAACTTGATTTCGGCGAGGCAGTCGAAGATATGTAAAATGTGCAAGGTTTTATTCTAACTCGGATTGTGGCTTGTACTTAGTTATGTAGTGACGAGACTGCACCATGAAGTGAGTTGGATCATCGAAGATGGACTTGTCCACAGACGTACATTGACGGACCTATGTGCGGATAGACCTTAATGAACACATCAGCAGTGACGTGGCAACTGTGGATGATATAGCATATGATGACGTGGCAGATAAGATCGCAGTGGATGAACATCAACTTCAAGAGATAAAGATCATCTAGAAGGATCATCTGAAGATAGAGGAGATCTTCTCGGATAAGGATAATCATTCTTAGATAGGGTAATCTTTTAAATGTGATGTAACCTAATCCTATTAAGGATAAGATAGGACAAGATTGTGACCTTAGCCAGTAGAGTTCTATTAGGACTCTTAGTCATCTGGAGGAGCTTATAAATAGCTGATTAGAGGTGAGAGCTATTCAGGGAATCATTGAGAGAAATCACCCAGGGGAAAGAGCTTTAAAAGTTGAGAGCTTTTGGGGGAGTTCTTATTGTAAGGGCTTCGAGTAGGGAGTTCCTTGGGAGTGTTTCTAGAAGGAGGTACTTGTGTCTTTTGTTAACATTTTGTGGAGAGTTAATGAAAGAGTAGCTTCGGCTACATATAAGTATCTCTTGTCGCTTTCTTTACTCTACTTTACATTTGTATTATTTTGATGTGTGAGGGAAACACTTTAAACACTTGTGTGCGCGTGAGGTGTTCGAGGGATAACGGAATTGTTCGGCGACATTCATGTGAGAAGGCTGAATCTTGCTTAAGCGAACCGAAGCAGGATTGCCTTACGAAGGTGGGTGCAACTTGTAGTGAAATTTTAGGTCCAAAATAGACCTTTGTGATAGTTGGTATCAGAGCCAATCTAAAGTGATGGCTGGTGGAAGTAATCTATCGGAAAGGTTACCAAAATAGAGGCAATTCTTGAGTCTCTAGCCCCAACGGATGTGGGAGTAGTTCCTTTGTTGGAACGTATTGTAACCTTGGAGAGGGAACTTTAAGCAGCTATGAGAGCGCTCGAGGAACAGATGAAAGCTCGAAAGGAGATCAGTTATGACCTGTTGGTGCTCAAGCGTGCGATGGCAAAGCACGAGATGGGTGTCCGAGTGGAAAGTACTACGGTGAATGTTTGAGAGCCACAAGTTTTCGATAGCAAACGGAATGCCAAGGAGCTCGAAAATTTTCTGTGGGATATGGACCAGTACTTTGTAGCCACAAAGGTGGCGGACTCGGAGAAGGTGTCAATCATAGCAATGTACATGGTGGGTGATGCCAAGTTATGGTGGAGGATGAGGACCTCTAACGACATCAGTACAGAGAAACCTCCCATCGACACTTAGGAGAAGATGAAGAAGGAGCTAACGGATCAGTTCCTACCTAACAACACTTCTTGGCTAGCGAGGGAAGCTTTGAAGGGGTTGAAGCAAGACAACTCAGTGGGGAGTATATGAGGGAGTTCACATCGGTGATGCTGGACATGCGGAACATGTCAGAGGAAGACAAGTTGTTCAACTTCATTAGCAGCTTGCAAGGTTGGGCACAAATGGAGCTTCGGGTTTCCCTAGCGCAATAACGGCAGCAGATGCTTTGATGGATCTTCAATTGCCACCACCAATTCTACCCAGCAGAGAGGGCAAGAAAAATGGTGAAACTCAGGATGGCAACGAGAAAGGAAAAGAGAAGGTGGGAGAATCTTCTGAACATACGAACAAGCAATCGAAGAGAAAGATTTCATGCTTCATCTGTAATGGGCCGCACTATGCTCGAGAATGCCTGAAGAAGATGAAGGGTGAGGAGCAGATGAACTACATAGCCACGAAGGACAAAGGAGGGAGCGATGAAAATCACTCGAGGGAAGGAGCCATCAACAGCATTGCGTATTTGAATGTTATGGGCCTCATGGAGGAGGAGTCATGCAAAAAGAAACGCGACAGAAAGAGGAAGTGGTACGTGGGAGATGTACCAATGGAAGAGAAGGCTTGCTCCAGTCTTCAACAGTTGGTAAAGGAGTCTTCGAGGGAACCGCTAGTGAAGGAGTGCCCACAGATTATTTCGACGAGGGCGTGGAATTCTTCTAATAGGCATGGTTTATTAGCCCCCTAAGTCCAGAATGCTGGTTCGTGCGAGTGTTGGCGACCCTTGGTCAATGCTTGGCACACAGGTCGACACGAGGAAGACTTGTTGACGAGGAAACAAGGCGAAGTCTTACGAGTTGGCGAACTAAGTCAAGGGAGACCCGAGGGTGTGCAAAGACATGCGAGCGAGGAAAGGCGCATGTGCGCTTGACTTCGGCGAGGCAAGTCGAAGGCCTGTAAATGGTGCGAGGTTCTATTCTAACTCGGATTGTGACTTGTACTTAGTTATGGAGCGACGAGATTGCACCATGAAGTGAGCTGGATCATGGAAGATGGACTTGTCCACAAACGTACGTTGACTAACCTATGTGCTGATAGGCCTTAGTGAACACATCAGCAGTGACGTGGCAACTGTGGATGATGTGGCACATGATGATGTGGCGGATAAGATCGTAGTGGATGAACATCAACTTTAAGAAATAAAGATCATCTGGAAGGATCATCTGAAGATAGAGGAGATCTTCTCTGATAAGGATAATCATTCCTAGATAAGGTGATCTTTTAAATGTGATGTAACCTAATCCTATTAAGCATAAGATAGGATAAGATTGTGATCTTAGCCAGTAGAGTTCTATTAGGACTCGTAGTCATCTGGAAGAGCCTATAAATAGCTCATTAGAGGTGAGAGCTATTCAGGGAATCAGTGAGAGAGCTCTTTGAGAGAAATCACTCAGGGGAGAGAGCTTTGAGAGTTCAGAGCTTTTGGAGGAGTTCTCATTGTAAGGGCTTCGAGTAGGGAGTTCCTTGGGAGCGCTTCGAGGTAGAAGTACTTGTGTCTTTTGTCAACATTTTGTGGAGAGTTAATGAAAAAGTAACTTCGGCTATTTATAAATATCTCTTGCCGCTTTTTTTACTCTGCTTTACACTTATGTTATTTTGGTGTGTGAGAGAAACGCTTTAAACACTTGTGTGCACGTGAAGTGTTCGAGGGATAACGGAATTATTCGGCAACATTTGCATGAGAAGGCTGAATCTTGCTTAAGTGGACCGAAGCGGGATTGCCGCACGAAGGTGGGCGCGACTTGTAGTGAAAGCTCAGGTCCAAAGTAGACCTTTGTGACAACAGGCATGGTTGAACCCCCCATATGGGAGTGAGGAGGACAATTTTAAGGTCCCGCCACTTATAGTGAGACCCACACTAATAAAAAAATAATAAATAAAAGGAAAGGAGTTAGTGGCAGGGCCCATAGACATATGAGATCCGCACACATATGAAGATGGGAAGCTTATCCAAATTGGCTAGTAGGAAAGTTTGAATTGGTTTTTTAGTGCAACTTTCTGTATTCAGTGTAGCATTTGTGGAATTCAATTGTCCACAATTGCATGCAGCTCAAGTCCAATAAATAAAGGACCCAAGCCATGCATTTTTTGAATGACAATCGAAAGAAAATCCAAGAGAAAGAAAAGGGAGATAAAAATAGAGAGTTTCTCTTGGAGAGAAAATTGTGAGGGAAAGAAAAACTCTATTTTTATTTTGGTATATGTCAAAAGGGTTTTGAGTGAGGTAGTCAGTTCCACTAATAAAATCATAGGTTGGTAATCTTGACATAGTCCTCTCAATAGTAGGAAAGTCACCTTTTTTGGTGAGATCCTTGTAATCTCATTATTTTCATATTGGAAGTTTTTACTTGGACTATGGTCCCATGGTTTTTTTCTTTTACGAGTTTTTCACGTAAACATTTTCAGTGTTCCTACAGTTATTTTTCTTTGTCTATATTTTATTTTATCTTCTTTTAATTACACAAGAGGGGATTGAGTTTATTTGGGATATTTTACCTATACTTTCGCAGTCCAACTCCAGTAATCTTATGTATAAATACGACTCATGTACTTTTTAATTACTAAAAAATAAACTTTTTTTCACTTGATTTCTCTATAGTGGCATTGGAGCGCAACTTGAAGAGATATCATATTACCATTTATTTTCTTTTCCCTACCCATCTACACACCATACTACCTATAAACACTTTTCTTTTTTAATGCCAAAACGCCGCCAAACAACAATCATATTAGTAAAACATGCCACAAAAATATGACTGCAACTTCAAACATGAACTAATCATCACAAATCCCAGTCAACAACATCATATCGTTCATCACAACATAACTCGATTTAAAAAATATCTTGTCTGGAAAAATCAGGTACGTCTATTCTTCTTAGCTATTATCTCATCAGTCATATCGACGAATTGCTTGAACCACGAAAGACCTCGGCATCAAGCATAATGATGGAATCTTCATCTTCAAAATTTTTGCAATGGTAGAAATTTGATAAACTTGTCTACTATTGCATAGTGGCCACACGATCCCCAAAAATTGCCTCCTTTACCCTGGATTGTAATCTCGAGTAGCACTTCCTTTAGCAGTCTATGGCTTGCCGCTCCTTACTTCGTTGTAACCTTCATACAGTTACCAAAGTGAACAAATTCTTAATTGATTATCTTTTTTTCAAATTTTAAAAAAATATATTACCAAAGTTGAAAACTTACGTACAATCCCATTATAAGGATAATAACAAAATAACTATAACCACTACTATACTACTATTAACATACATCTAATAACTACATTAAACCAGCTAAATTAGCCAAGTCACTTTGAGTTCCTGTCTAATGACGTCTTGCTTCCCTTTGGTTATAATTAACTCTCCAATCAAGTTAACAATTGTGGTAGCGAGTTCATACTTATGTTGTTCTACTTCCTTATATAAGCATCTATTCCTCTCCCCTCATATGTGATATATCACTATCTGAAACAACATCCGTATGATGAGACCATCTCGCATTCCAAGTCTGCAATACCTTATAACATCATTTAACACCTTATTCCATTCATAGGAAAAATTTGGGACCCCTATAATATGCAAGATTATGTTCCACACCACTTTGGTATAATCACATTCAAAAAACAAGTGATTTCTGCTCTCATTGACACGTTTACACAAAACACAAAGGGGATCAAAACTACCAAGCTATCGGTCCTTATTCTGCAATCCATTTTTAATAACCAACTACAAGAAAATAGCAGATTTTGATTATCTTGCTGAAGTCTGGAATATTGCAGAAGAATTAGAAGCCATCAGAGATAAAGTATGTGAAGAAGATCTGGTTCTTTTCACTATAAGCGGCTTACTGTTTGACTTTGAAGCATTCATCAGCACGATTGAATACCTTGTTATTCATCTGCTAGCCAAGTTTCTAAGTCATGAAAAGAGGCTTTAATCGCTCTATGACCTAGCTGCCCCATCATCGGAAATAGCCGATGTTACCGCTAGCCCTTCAAATTGGAACTCAAATTACATTATCAAAGAAAGAAAGGACATTCATCGAGCACCCAAACATGCCCAAATTCCTAGTTTTCGAATGATTCTGGGAATTCTAGAATTCCAAATCAATTCGGGTCACCAAATCCTGAATCACCCAGGACCCAAAACCTAAGCCTATGGTACAATGAACATCAACATTTTAGCCCAAGCCTAATTCCTTTATGAAACCCATTATAACCCAACGTCATTCCCAAACCATCAGCCCGATTACTCAAAACCCCGAATTAAACCAACAATTAAACCCCAACAGCCTTTATACCGCCTTTTATACCATACCGCCTTTGATACCCAAAACCTCGAATCAAACCCTAACATGTTCCGTTTCACTTCAAGCGACATTACATAGTGACTACCTAACATTGGTGATTCCATTCATATGATCTCGGATCCACAATTTTCTGAATCTGTGTCACTTTATTATGGTAATAATCAAGTGGTTGTTGGTAACGGTAAACTAGACACATAACACTATCTACATACCCCAAAACCTTACATCTTTGTGATATTTTGGTTATTTCACAACTCACTATAAATATTTATTTATGGCTAAATTTGTTACTAATAATTCTTGCTTTATTAAATTTAACCATTTTTGTTACATTATAAAGGAACTCAAAACAAAGGTACTACTTTTCATTAGGAACATCTACAACAATTTCTACCTTATAAAGATTCTTCAACATTTTTCAAATTATGTGACCCTCAATGCTAAAAAAGTCTCCCTTCATCTTTTACATCAATGTTTAGGACACCCATGTTATGCTACTCTTTTAAATTTGTCAAGTATTTTATCTCATAGGCATAATCTTATAAATCCTTGTAATTCTTACTTTTAAGGAAAAAGCAGTCGCCTTTCATTTTCTTTATAACCGCATATCTTTATTAAACCTTTACAATGCACTCATTGTGACATTTGGAGATCGTTCCCCTCTTTCTCATTATCTTTTTGTTGGTATTTCATTATTTTATTAATTTGTTTAGCCACTATACATAGATTTTTCCTTTAACTCACAAGTATCAAGCTCTTCATCATTTTCAAAATTTCAGTCACTACTAAAAATCTTTTCTCCATTGAAATTAAAAATTTTCAATGTGATAGAGCTCTTGAACTCATTCAATGTGTTTTTACTCAATATTTTAAAGATGGTTTTCGGCTCAACTTGTAATGATAACTTCTTTGTGTCTTTATAGGATACTCTCACGTCTATAAAGGCTATCGTTGCCTTAACCCCTAAACCCGTAAATTTTCATCTCTTGCTATATTCGTTTCCTTGAAACTGAGTTTCCCTATACTAAAACCTCAATCAACAATCCTACTCTATCACCACCTTCTCAAGTCAACATACCGTTACTAGTTTCATTTCCTACAACCACACCTTCTACACCTCCACGACCTTCCCCACCATTATCACCCTCTCCACCTTCATCACCATAACATCCTATGATCATTTGAACTCACGATCACTCTCGTGTTACTCTAACCATTTCTGATTATATCAACTACATTTCCACTACTTTGCATCCTAGTGATTTTGCCTCTACCTCATTCACTTAAGCCAATAAATCTCCTCATGGCAATACTCTATGCTTCATGATTTCACCACTATTTATCATAACCAAATTTGTACCTTTGTCCTTCCACCACCCAATGCAAATATCATCGACTATAAATGAGCTTTTTGAACCAAAAATAAATCTAATGGATCTCTTGATTGATACAAAGTTCGATTTATTGCTAAAGGTTATCATCATTCTTTTAAATTAACTATATTAGCACCTTTAGTCTTTTGTTAAACCAAACATTATCTACATTACAAATAATTGATCTATTTTCCAAATAGATGTTAATAATATTTTTTCTATAACACTCTTCAAAAACCATTTTACACGAGTCAAACCCTTGGTTTTATTAATCCTCACCATGTTTGTGGCCTACATAAAGCCTTTTATGGTCTTAAACAAGTTCCTTCAAGCTTGGTTTCATAGGTTAAGTTAAAACCTCACTGAGCTAGGTTTTATGTCATTTAAATATGATAACTCTCTTTTCATTCACTCTTTTGCCTCCTATATCACTTCTTTTTAGTATATATAAATGATATCTTAATGACTAGTTCTACATAAACCTTTATTCAAATCTTATTGATGATATTTACACCACTTTTACCATTAAATACATTGGATTACTTCATTACTTTCTTAGTATTAAAGCCATAACCATACCAAATGGCCTTCTTTTAACCGAAACCAAATACATAAAGGACCTTCTCACTTTACTAACTTTGGCTCCTTCAAACCTATACTATACCTATCACTCTATTTTACTTATATGTCAAAACCATGGTATCCCTCTCATTGATCCCCCTAAATATCGAAGCACAATTAGAGCTCTTCAATATCTTTACCTCATTTACCTTGATATATAGTTTGCTATTAACAAAGTATCCCATTTTTTATACTGCCGTATTGAAGTTCACTAGATTGTGGTTAAATCAATTCTATGATAATTATGATCCACACCCTCCCATGACTTACACTTAACCAAAACTACCCCTCTAACCTTAACTACTTTTTTTTTAAAGGTTAACTAAGTTGGTTGTTCTAATTATAGACATTCTACCTTTAACAACTATATGTTTTTTAGTTCTAATTTTATATCTTGAAGTGCTAAGAAATAATCCATTGTTACTCGTTCCAGTAGCATAGCTAAATATAGAAGCTTTGCACTTGCTAATGTAGAACTGTTTTGGATCACTTTATTGCTTGATGAACTTGCTTAACTAGTCCTTCACCTACTCTATAATGAAATAATCTTGGTAAAGCTTTTCTTATTATTGATCTTGCTTCTTATGCATATACGGAACATATTAAAATTGACATTCAATTTTTTTAACACTTCGTTTCCAAAAAGGCTCTCTCTATCAAACACCTCTCTTTTAATGAATAAGTTCTGATGCTATAACTAAAGTCTTAGCTTCTTCTATTTTTCAGTGAATCCGAGATAAGCTCATTCTTATTGTACCCATGAGCTTGAGTTGTGATTAATACAAATAGATGTTATATTTTCTAGTGATAAAATATTAGATAATTTTTTAATGTTAGTTTGATATTATCTTCTATTTTTTCTACCTTAAATTTATATCTTTAGTTCCATTTAGATCCTACTCTATCTCAATAACTTTTTTCATAAATAGAACTCATGTATTACACATTTTAATCAATGAAAAATAAAATTTTTTAGATACTTGATTGTGTTTTCAATATTGATAGAGAATAATTTAGACTTGTTTTCACTAAACATTAAGGTTAATTAATACATTTTGTCCTTATTACTTTAGAAGTTTATTACTAAAATGACGAGTACATGCAAATTAAGGTTAGTATTCTGCCTATACTTTTAACGTTTGTCAAACACAAAATTTATATTTTGAAAAAGAGAAAAATAACATGATTATTCAATATCTTAGAAAACAAATACGAATATTTATATTGTATCAATGACTAGTGCTAATAAGTTTTTTAACTAATAAGGAAAAAAGAAAATACTTTTAAATGAAATAAAATTAGTAAAAATATAAGTCAATTTGGGAATAGGCTAAAATAGTGAATTTTGATTTAAAAAATGGATGCAATTGAGCAAACTCCATTGATAATGTCATTGGATTTGGAAAAAAGATTTATATTGATATACAATAAATTATAAAACTCCATTTAGAATTTTAAATAAAAAATTATAACCATTTGAAATTTACATGTTCATTTAAAACTTGCTAGTTTTTTATTAGACTTTTGAAACCTAGTTTTGTCTAGAAAATAACTCATTTGCTATACTATGAATTCAGGTTCTTACTAGTCATTTATTTTATTATCATAATCACTTAATATTCTTTATTAAACTTGAACTTTTTAAAAGATTTAATCCCCCACTAATTAAGTTATTAATTCTTTACCAAAATATTTGAAATTGGCCAATCAATGTGATACAAATAAGTACCATATGAAATTCAAACTCTTAAAAGATTCTAGGACTTATAAGAATCATGTACTAGCTAGAGTTTACATGATTATATTTGTGTAAATTGTGTGTTTGTGTGTGCGCGCATGTGTACGTGTACATGCGTGCATATGTGTTTGTGTGAAATATGTAATCTTTAGTAAGAGAGTTGTTTTAAAAGTTTAATAATAAAAGTTGTCACTTCTAACTCTTTAGGACATAGGCACAGTAAGTTTGTTGTAGCTCATTAGAAATCTTCTTGTATTCTTATTTTATTTCTTTCATTATTCTTTATTATTGCTATTTATTTCGTAACAAAAGGCATCATACCATTATTAGGGCAACAATGACCAATTGTGAAGTCTCAGGTGGAAAAATTCAATGGAAATTAAAATTTTGGAATATGACAGTGGAGATTGAAGGATTTATTGGCATAATAAGGCATGCAAAAAGGGGTTATAGGAGAATAAGGAACATATGGATGCAATCAACAGAGAAGAGTTACAATTGTAAGTAGTTAGGACCATTCGACTACGTCTAATAAATAAAGTCATACACCATGTCATGGATATTACATCTCTTATGGAGGTATAAAAGAAGCTAGAGAGTCGATACATATCAAAGTCTCTTATAAATAATTTGTATCTAAAGCAAAGACCATATAAGTTAAAGATGTAGGAGAAAATATGTTTGGAACAATATATCACCGTGTTTAATTACATAGTTAATAATTTACTAAGACTCAAAGAGACTATTGTAGGCAAGAATAAAATGATAAGTTTTTTCTATTCTTTACCTCTTTTTTATGAATATATGATGACCATGCTCATATTAGGTAAGGAGATAATTGGTGTAGAAGATAGAAACCCATAAACAAATTGTTTAAGAAAGATTTCAAGTTAAGGCTGTATGTAAGGAGAAATTGAGATTATGGATAAAGTAGTTGAAAGATATCTCATCCAAAAGGAGTTTTAAATCTAAACCTAAAAGTAAAATGAATATATGGCTATAAGTGCGAGAAAACTAAACAGATCATAAGGGACTGTTTAAATAAGGTGCAGGGTGACAAAAGAAAAATTAATGATTCGTTATGTCTACTAATGTAGTGCAGAGTAGGGACTTAAATTACAGTGACAGAGAAATGCTCTACATTTCAATTAGTCAACTTCAGGACTCATACGATCTAAATATGAGATGCACACATTATATGATACTAATAAGAATTGGTTTATGACATATTAATCAACTTTAGCATTATCTAGTTGAGGGATGATAACGCTTATAAAATCATCAGAACTAGACAAGTTAGGAGAAAAAATTTAATGTTATTATTTGGACTTTATGTGATGTTGGTATGACAAATTTAAAGAACCTAATATCTTTAGTATCTTATATGGATATAAGACTGATAAACATAATATTAGGGTAGTAAAGGGTGTGATAAATATGGTCAAATGGCTAATATTGACATAAAACATGTACAAACTTATAAGGATCATAATTATAGGTAAAGAAGTTTCAGTAGTAGCGTATAAGGAAGACATTATTATGTTTTGGCGCATGATACTGGGTCATCTCAGTGGGTGAGGGATCATAATTATAGGTAAAGAAGTTATAGTAAGGGAGTTGAAAGATTTCCTAACCCCAATCCCCCACACCCTGAATAGAACTAAATGACGAAGAATTTCATAGTATTAGAGAAAGAAAACTAGAAGAGTAAATAGGACCAAAAGATCCAAAGGTAAATCCATCCAATAATGACTTTTATAAAGTGGAACGTTCATGGTCTAAACTGCTCTAGGAAGCTACAAGCTTTAAAGAATTTTGTCTCTTTGGAAAATCCTTAGTTATTGTATCTTTTGGAAACCAGGATTAGAGAAGTTAATTTGAATAAATTGAGTATTTTAGAGCAAATTCGAGATTTCTTTCAAATCACTGGTACCATTATAATGGGAGAATGTTTTGGCTTATAATGTTAATCATGTGAAAGTAGAGGTATGATGATCTTTTAACCAAGTGATTCATGTTTTGGTTCAACTCTCACATGCTACTAGTAAGTTTTATATCTCTATAGTGTATGGCTTTAACATCAAATTTTAAAGAAGGATTCTTTGTGAGGACTTACTTCAAAATCAAGTTTACAACCTAGAATCATGGCTAATATGTGGGGATTTTAATGCCACTATATAAAACCTTATTACTCAAGAACTCTTAAAAGTGTATACCAGGAAGAATTCCCAACAAAACTATGCTATAAAAATTGATTTCAATAAAGCTTTTGATAGTACAAGGTAGGATTTTATCCTCAACTTGCTTTATGCATTTGGTTTCCCTCACACTGTCAGGAATTAAGTGCCAGCTTGTATTTCCTTTACTTATTATAGTGTGTTAATTAATGGGGTCCCCTTTAAAATTTTCAAAGGAACAAGAGGCATTAGACAAAGTGATCCTCTCTCTCCTTATCTATTGATACTTGTGATAAAAGCATTGATTACACTCTTAAAGTGCAACATCATGAATGGCAAGTTCAAATTTCACATCAAATTTCCAATCCGGACATTATGTGATGTTCATATGCCAAATTTAAAGAACGTAATATATTTAGGATCTTATATGGATATAAAATTGACAAAGATAATACTAGGGTAGTAAAGGGTGTAATAACTATAGTGAAAAGGGCTTAGATTGACATAAAACATCTATAAACTTATAAGGATCATAATTATAGTTATGGAAGTTGCACAAGTAGAGTCTAAGGAAGACATTATTATGTTTTGGCACATGATATTGGGTCATCTCAGTGAGTGAGGGATGACAAAACTTTATAAGAGGAGTTCATTGAATGTTGTAAAATACTATATGTTAGGTTGTATGTAAGACTTCTGTAAGATTCATGCACCTGTTAAAAAAATCTAGGATAACCTATAAGGATGCAGTGTTTGAGAAGCATCATATATTAAAGGAAACTTATGAAGGGAATAAACCAAGATTAGTAAAAAGCAATACTAGTTCCAAGGTAGTATAAGTAAAACTAGAAAAGTTAAGATTATATGCTATCAAGGTTGAAAATTCTAATTTAAGAGATAGAACGATGTCAAGAGAAAAGCATTAGTATGATCTAGTTATAGATAGAGCGAGACATACCATTAAGCTGCCAAATAGATATCGTTAGGAAGACTAGGTCTCATATTTTCTTACATTAGTAATAGGTTACCATAGAGAAGTTCAAAGATTGATGAGACTTGATTAATGTCTCGAGGTGTCAGATATGGTCATAACCCAACCTATATAGAGGATAATCACGAACATGGAGATTATTGAGTATAGCTTAGATGTATAAACTTACAATCTTAGAGGTATTTCTTAGGGTGTGTTTATTGATTATGGTATATTTTCCAAGGTAGAGATCGTTATGTATAGTTTATATACATAGGCATGCAATCTTTGAGGTGTTTCCTAGAATTTATTAATTGAATACGGTATATTTGTCAAGGCAGAGATTGTTTGTATGATTCAAATACACCAGTTGCAATCTTAAAGTGTTTTTAGAAGAAGGTAAAAGTTTTTTAGAAGCTTTTAAATTAACACGGTCTAATACATGACCTTGTGTTGTAAGAATACAAAAACGAGTTCTTTGAAATGAAAAGGTGAAGAAACGGATAAAACACAAGCATATTAGTGTAATGGAGAATTTTTTGACGGAGGACACTACTTAGGATACGAGCATGTTACATTCTATATCTATATGTAGGTATATTTAGTGAGATATATGATTTGGGATATAGATGTCCATATGCTAAAAAACAATAAGATATATGTATGTTCTAAGTCACGTTGACGATGGATAACCTTATCTGGAAATATATTTTTAATGGGGTTAAAACTCTTGAATGATTGTATGAATTATTATTATAATCATATTTAAGTTATGTTGAATTTGATAAAGAGCAAGTTGGTTTTATTACACTAACTATAGTTTACATATAACTATACTTGTGTAAACCTCATTTATATATAGAAAATTTACAATCCTCATCAAGAGAGTTGTTTTGGAAGCTTAATAGTAAAATCAACCGTTTTTGACTCCGAAGAACACAAACATATCAAATTAGTATTGACATAAATGAAATTGAAAAATTAGCAAACTTATAAATGAATAAGGTTATTAAATTGAAACTTTTTAACCCTTTCCTGTCTTTTGTTCTTTGTATTTCTTACCACACTTTGTTTATTTAAATTATTGGTTTTATTACATCGATATTTTATGATATTGCACTTCAAACATGCAGGCAAAGTAAATTGGTTTTGTAGTTAAATTATGTTACTTGATCACCCTCCAATTGTACTTTTTGCACCACCAATATTATTAGAAAGTTTAGTAAGAGACCTAATTGTATCTTCTGCACCACTAATAGCATCTTTAATAGCTCTAGTTGTGACTTTTGCACTACGAATAGCATCAGCAAGTTCTTTAAGAGCTCCAATTGTGGTTTCTGTATGAACAATAGCTTTACCAACTTCATCGAGAACACTAGAAGTGCTAATATCCTTTGATGCTAAAACTTTATGCCTGAGAATAACCACATCTTCTTCCTTTTAAAGTGGAATCCCCTCAGCTATTACCACCACTATCTGCTATAAACACAGATGCATTCAACAAAATCACACAGCCAAGATCTCATTTTATTTAAAGCATAACAACACAGTAAGATTAAAACATACCTCCTGTTGGAAAATAAACGCAAGATCATATTTAAGCACAGTGGAATGAATTTAAATTTTTCCACATAATTATCTTTTACAAAATTTAATTTGAAACATAAAAACGTGATATTAAGAAAGTTATACTAACCAGTTTCAATTTCCTGTTGTAATTTTTCTTTCACCTTGAATCCGTCAATCCATGAGCCGTTAAATCGTCCAACCACTAATGGTATCTATAGATCTATTAAGAGAAAATTCAAATCTAATTTGAGAGAAAAAATGTAAGAAGTGCTAGCTCCAAATTTTCTAATTTTTCCTTTTATAAAAAAAATCTTATTTTTGATGTCCTTGGATTTTATCAAAAATTACAACTAAAGTCAAACTTTAGTTATAATTACAAATTAGTCCTTATAAGATCAAATATCACATATTTATCCTTAAAGTTTCTAAAACTTCTCAATTAAGTCCAACTCATTTCAAATTTCATTTCCTCCTTTATAGACCTTTTATGTGTGACCCATTAGGTTCTTAATATGTTGGCCATGATTATAAATTCTAATTCTAATTCATAATTAGAATTAGATAAATTAAAAATCCTTTTAATTTATCTTTCATTCCCTTATAATCACAGATCATAATTGACGTCTAGCAACATGACATGACCACCTAAATATTAGGAATGTCAAAGTGGTTTGACTTAACCTGTCTATGTATGGCTATGATTATAAATTAATCCTTTTGTCATCTAATGTTCCAATTGGAATTAGAGTATGAAATTCGTGTCTACTCTAAATAACCTAATCATATTCGTTCTTGCTCATTAGTAAATGATTTATAATTGGTATTTGAAAACAACTTTTCCAAATCTCAATTTACTCTGGCTAGAGGTTCCCAAAAACATTACTAATCAAGAACAACAAAACATTCTCCCTAATTACTTTAAGACAATGAATTCTTTATTGATTTACTCAACTATCTCCATATAGTTAATACTATATCCAATAACTATTGAATTGAACTACTCCAAGAGTAGAACATAAGTAGCATTAAAACATAGTAATTCCTATAAGAGATAACTTTGGTAATCTCAAGTCTAAGGATCAATTATACAGCCATCATAATGAGATAATCCATAGACACACAAATAATGTTCCATTCGGGATTTTCATAATCGGGTTAGTCCAGTGAACTTATTCTCTAATAAGCACTCACATGTTTTTTTAAGTGTCTCCACACTTTAATCTATAAGATTGATTACTTTCTTCATAAGAAAGAAACAAATATGTGCTAGTCTAGCCATTTCATCAAAACTGCGTCTTGATGAAACTATGACTAGGAACATTTTAGGAATAATACAAAAAATGCAATTCGAATCTCATAATTATAATCGCATAATAATTTCTAATTGCATAAAAAAATTTCCAGTGATTTTATCTTTGTGATTAACAATTAAATAATTAATAAATACAAAAAGATAAAGAATGCCTTTTATTGAATAAAAATAATGTCATATAAATAAATTTACAACCAAAAAATGAGCTGCAAGGGTATAAACTAACAATCTCCCACTTACACTAAATCCAATTGCTAATGTATCGAATACTATAGCCATCCATATCTCTATCATGTTTCTTTTGAGATAAAGGCTTAATAAGAGGATCTGCAAGATTCTCTTCAGTGGGAACTCATTCTATTAGGATATCATTCCGCTCCACTATCTCCCAGATCAAGTGAAACTTTCTGAGTACATGCTTGGATCACTGTTGATACCTTAGTTCCTTTACTTATGCAATAGCGACATTATTGTCGCAATACAATACTATCGGATCAACAATGCTAAGAACCACTCCAAGTTTATTGATGAACTTCTTGATCCAAACTCCTTCCTTTGCTGCCTCAAAAACTACAATATACTCAGCTTTAATTGTTAAACCTGTGATGGTTGGTTTTTTAGAACTCTTCCAAATAACTGCACTACCACAAAGAGTACAAATGTACTTTGACTGTTGTTGTGGTTAAAACAAAGCAATATAAATTAAATTCTATCTAGACCAAACTAGAGGCAAGCATACTTCATCGACAAGTAATATAAAACAGTAAGAACCTAATATCGTACCCAAGGGATTCCAAAATATAAGACAATCAAATTAAACGATGGAAAATTACTCAGACGATCAAGAGTTGATTGATTTGAAAATGAAATAAAATAAGCGAATTAGGGAAACATGCTTGATGCAAGGTATGAACTAAATGCGACCAAACTTAATCAAATGATAAAAATTGGCTAAGGTGACAGATTTCAATTGGATTAGGCACTAAAACTTGTAATGGTGGATTGATTTAGGAGTTACTTCACTTAAGTAAGTTAAACCCAATATTCATAGGAATTCCTTTCTCTTTTAAATCTAAGTTACCTACTTGGTTCATAGATAATTTGGAATAAAAAGAAAACATTCAATGCAAGAAGCATAAAATTAAGTTCCTTAATCCTAGGTATCCTCATATAAGATTCTAGGTTGGTCTACATGTTAGCCTTAAGTATGTTGCTTGATTAAGTTTTTGACAAATCAGATCCCAATGGTTATGGCATTCAATCTTCTAAGGCTTTAATCTAGTTCATCAATCTACATTAGGCTAAATATGCATTCAATAAAGCAAATAAAACAATAACATAAAAACTGTCATATTCCAATATCAATCCTAACCTCAACCAAAGAAAGCTTACCTACACATATTCATCAATGTAACACAAATCATGGTCATAATATATATTTGCATTGATTAAATCAACATAATTAAAAAAATTAAGGAATAAAAAAAATTAAGAACACCCAATATATAGTCTTCATGAGAGATGGTTGCTGCTGTCCAACAAGTCTCTTCTCTTCCACCATGTCGCTACTATCTTTTTCTACCGTCGGCTTCTTTCCTCACGCTATAGGTGTTCACACTACTTTGTTTTTCTCTCCTCTATCCTCGTTACTATAGCTGACAGATGGGATTAACAAAACTTGGTGGTCTTCTTGTTATCCACGTCTCCTATGCAGTCGCCAAGCTTCTCTCTATCTTTGAAACTGAGCAGCCTTCTCTTTTCTTTGCTCTTTTCTGTCTTTTTTCTACAGCCTTCACGTACGTTCTCTTTTTAACGGCACTCTTTTCTCTGTATTTTTCACTAGTTCACTTTTTTTTCCAGTTGCCACTCTCTTTTCTCTCTTATTTTTCAATGTCCTCTTCTAGCTTGCCGCCACTCCTCTTTATTCTCTTTTTTTCACACTATTCTTCTCCTTTTCACGCAGTCACCACTCCTCTCTTTCAACGCTGCCACTCTTCTCTTCTTTTTCCACTGTCACGCTCTTTATTGATGTCCGATCTCTCTTTTCTATTCCTATTTATTGATGTGTCAGATAAGGGTTTTTGGTCCCCCCCCTTCTATTCACGCACAAAACCCCTTTTTTTTGGCTAAAAACGTTTTCATTTTTTCATTGTGGGTTCTACGTTTTGGTCTCCTCTTTAGCTTTCTGTTCTGGCTGTTTCTGCGTTGACGTTTCACTGGGCTGCCTCATTTCTTCTTTTGTCCCTCTCTATTTAACGTCATTTTGGGCTCAACATTTTTCATTTTTGTCCAGCTATCTTGCTTTTAAAAAGCTTCTTTTGCTTTGTGCTTTTAAACATTCCAAATATAATATGTGCCTAAAATTAAAAACAAATAACTCTTAATTAGTGCAATTTAAACATTAAATGGAAAAAAGTTTAGCAAATTATGTATCTAAAATCAATATAAAATGCCCATTAACAACACCCCCACACTTGAACTGTTGCTTGTCCTCAAGCAACTTACTTGGATCACAATCAACATGTTTGTCATTTCATTTGCAATGAAAATCAAGTGTTTGCAATCCTTTAAACTTCGGTAACTCAAGCATCAAGCTACTACATATATCATAATCTTTTCATCAATGCACATAAACAAAATCAAAAGTAGATATCCTTGATCAAAAGCAAGCATAAATTTAAAATGGACCTTCCACATGATAGTCACTCATGTCACTCAAGTGTATAAGGGTTGTGTTTTACTCAAAGCTTCCTCTAAGAAATTACACTACCATGGGTTTGGAAATTCACCCATTTTCCACTACGTAGAGTATATGCCATCATGGATCAAAAGGACTTTTACTAAAGGTTATAATGGGCTTAGGTTAAGTTAAGGTAAAAAGGGCAAAGGCTACTCACAAGCATTCACAAAGCACTAAGTAACGTGGGACAATGAAAAAGAAATTATGAGATTCGCAAACAGAAACACGGGACTACAACTACTCATCACTATCGAATGCTACTGTTTAATCTTTTTTATTTTTTATTTTTTTCTTTTCTTTTTTTATCATAACATTAAACATAAAAGAAGAAAGTAGTAGCACAATACTAAGTAGATGTACCTCTAAAATATCTCAGAATAGCATATAAAACAAAAGTTCCTAAATGAAGGACATCAAATACTTAGTACTTCATTCAACTTGTGAAAAGTTCAGGCTAAAAAGTTTTTAAGTTTCAATGCATTGTGATTAATACAAAAAACAAATAAGGTTAAAATCTCAAAGGGGGCAGCAAGGGAAAAATCACTTGGTGGGTCATTTAAGCTAAAGGTTAAAAACAAAGAAGGCCTTTATCATGTCCATAAGGCATGCAACTAGCAATATCAAACAAGTTCAGAGCAAGTTCTGAAGGTAATCTTCATAAAGAAGCATCACATACAATAAAGAAAATAAATGACTATGAGATGCAGTTATATATCTTAAGACTTCACATGTGCTTAACTGAAAATCCATCAAAACTCCATACATTTCCTCATCACGCAAACATCAGTTATTGACTAAGTTTATGCAATTAACTGCTTCAATCAATTCACATGGTTCACTATCCTCTCAAGCTACCTAATCCAAATTTATACATATAACTCAAATCTCCTTCTATTTACTTTGACGAAATCGTATGGTCAAATTCATCAAATACAAGCGCAAAATTTTAAAAAATAGGGCCCAAGTTAACTACCAAAAGAGTCACAACTATTTAAGCGTGTATCTCTCAACATCAACATCAATATTATAAACATCATCATGCACATTATCTCAATTCCCCCATACTTAATATGAACATTATCCTAATGTTCAAGTACTTAACAATCAAACACAAATAGGGAAAAGAGGAAGAAGAAATTTCCCTGAAAAATAATCAGCCAAGAACTCGTTGCAATCAACTATGCACCGTAAAGAAAACTCAAAACAACTCAAAGAAATGCATTAAACTAGAAAGAAACACAAAGGAAACAACGAGAAAAGAAGAAAAGGAAAACTACAGTCCTACTGAAAGGCATGCATTGCGATTAAGGAGGAGAAAGCGAAGTGTCATGAAGAGATAATCGCTCCTTAGAATTATCCACAAACTTGGGCATATACAATTTTGCTCGATGTCCATTTACCTTGAAGGGGTTTTCATTTTCTCATTTTACCTTAAAGACCCCGAAAGGAAAGACTCAGATCACCTTGAATGGACCATACCACCTTGACTTAAGCTTCCCTGGAAATAAACGAAGACGAGAGTTAAAGATCAATACCTGGTCGCCTACTTTAAAGTCTCGGTGGAGGATCTTCTTGTCATGCCACTTCTTCACACGCTCCTTATACAACTTCGAATTGTTATAAGC
>JAOTAY010000009.1:20221952-20237468 GCA_025629805.1 Erythroxylum baracoense | reverse complement strand
TTTAATACAAAATAAAATAAAAATTGCAGCTTCTTCCCTCACCCGAAACCTACCAACTTCCAACACACATATCTTTTGACACAATTATCCAAAATTCACAAATTTGATATCACTGAAAAGCTAACAAAAAGATCTACATTTTTCATGTAGAACTCACAATCAAATTTTACCTATTTCTGGATCAAAAATCAATTCAAATTGGTCTGTCCCATTCAATCACTTGCCAGAATAATGACACTACTTTCAGACCTTATAACTTCCTACTCTGTTATTCAAAAATTCCATGCTTTATAGAAATGGAAAGATCAAAATCAGTTCTACAATTCGTATGAAGAGCTCAAAAGCTGATTCTAACTCTAACTGGTTCAAAATCTCAAACAAAGTTTCTGACTTGTTTCATTTAGACCTAAAACACATCCAGACTTCCAAAATTCATATCTCTCAATTTACACATCCAAAAATTGCATATGATATATCAATAAAAAGCTCTAACAATCCTATACAACTTTCATTTAGAGCATTGTCTCCAATTCAGACCACAAAAATTCATAATTGGTCTCAGAACACAGAAATCACAATTCTACACTTAGGAACAGTTTTCACACAATCACAACACCTATTCTTTCACTACACATCCGAAATTCAACAATTCATATCTTTCAGTCCCTATATCAAAAAAATGCATATTTCATAGAAATAGAAAGCTATCAAGAAGATCTTCAACTTTCATGAAGACCAATTTCACCAATTCTGCCAAATTCAATCTCAATTAAATCTCCAAAGTTTCTGCCCAAATAACTCTACTTCAGGTCACTACCATTTACTGTTCATGCCTAAACCAATGTTCACTTTCAAACCCAAATTAAGCATTCTTATGGACAGAATTAGACTTCACTTTCTTCATATGAAATGAAGCTACACTCTTCTAGTTTCTGTTAAGCTAAAAATCACATCAATATCACACCTACGTAGAAAGTTATGATCAAAACACTGAAATGACCTAAAAACTCAACTTTTCCAGATTTGCACATAACTTACATTCATCTTCTTCTATTCCAATTGTACACACTTTAACACTCATTTAGCACACAATTCACTTCAAATTTCACTCTAACTCATCCTCAACCTATCTTTCTCCATTTGGCCTAAAATTGGCAGCAATCAACTTGTTCACTTTACATAAATTCCTATCCAATTAAAACATCCTAAACAACATAATAAATCATTTTTCCCCTTCTAAATACATTAATCACTAATCATCAACACAAGCACACCCAATTCATGAACAATACAAATCCATGCAAATCATGCATGTTATGCCATAATTCATGCATGGATCTATCATGAGAAAGCATAAAAAGACATTAAAACATCAATTCTTACCTAACACACTCTTAATCTTCCAATATTCCAATCCTTCCAATCTTTCCAATCTTCACACTTTGCTCCCTCACTCACGGCATCATCACTAAGGTGAGAGGGTGAGAGTATATGGTGTTTTGTGAGTCAAGGAAGAGAGGTTTGGTGTAGGAGAGTAGAAGAGAGAAGGAGAAAATATGGTCAAAATTCATAAAGAGGCCAAGAATCCACACCTTCGGATGAGAGCAAGCATTTCAAGCCAAGATACTTTCATAACAAGAAAAGAACATATAAGAAGCAAGAAGAAGAAGAGAGTCGTGTATGACTCTTCAAAAATGAATTTTTTATAATTAAAATGTGTGACAAGTGTCACACTCTCATTGGTTTGTGAATTTCTTCTCAATTCACTTCAATTTCTCTCCAATTTCCAATGGCTCACTTCCAAAAATTCCCAATTTCATATGTCTGAATTTCCATTGCCATTGGACAACAAATTTTTCTACTGGATGACCCCTAACTGTCACTTGACAATTTTTCGGGTCCGAAAATGACTCCGAAAAATTCCCAGAAAATTTCTATAATTCTCTAAAAATATAAAAACCCTAATAATCCTCTCCAATTCAAATTATCACTCACAAAGCCTATTTTTCAAAAATCAAACTTATTCACACTTATACCGGGAAGAATGTCATGAATGCATGTACTTTTCATGTGCAACAATCACTGTTCACTAATGCATGAGCATGAGATGTGTTTTCCTAATTTCTTCGATTAATCTCTCGTGTACCCGTTTGTATAATTCAACCCGTTATCTGGAAACGGGATGTTACAATATAAGCTTCTTCTCTCATATCCTTCATGAAAAAGTTCTTAGATAACCATATCTTAACAGACATGAGCATTGAAATGTCATTTCCATCAAGCAATATGTCATCTATATAAAGCACTAAGAAAACGATTGCACTCCCACTTACCTTTTTGTAAACACAAGGTTCATCCATATTTTTGATAAAATCAAACCCTTTGATTGTTTCATCAAAACGGATGTTCCAACTCTACGACGCTTATTTCAGTCCATAACTGGACCTTTGCAACTTGTATACTTGATAAGGAAATTCTTTGAATTCAAACCTTCAGGTTGTGTCATATATACATCCTCTAGCAAATTCCCATTGAGAAATGCTATTTTGACATCCATTTGCCAAATTTCATAATCATGGTATGCAGCTATAGCCAATAAAATCCTTATAGACTTAAGCATTGTTAATGGTGAAAAAGTTTCATTAAAATCATCTCCTTGTTTTTGTTTGTAACCTTTTGCTACTAGCCTTGCTTTGTATGTATGTACATTTCCATCCATATTTATTTTTCTCTTAAAAACCCACTTGCACCCAATAGGTACTATACCTTCAGGTGCATCCACCAAGTGTATATGGATTCCATTTCAAATTTCATGGCTTTTTGCCATTTTAAAGAATCGACGTCTAATAATGCTTCCTTAAAATCAGTAGGTTCGTCATTCATAAGTAAAGCATAATCATTTCCTTTTTCAATATGTAGATCTAATCTAATAGGAGAATGACGTACCCTTCCAAAACATCGTTGACTATGTGTTTCTTTAACCATTATTTGTACATCTAATGTATCAAATTGTAGTTCTCGTTCCACTTGAATGTGTGTTTTTGGTTCTAGAGCTTCTCTAAGTTCCACATCACTCCCACAACTTTCTTTGAGAATAAATTCTCTTTATAAGAATATAGCATGTCTTGAGACAAACACCTTTTGCTCAAGAGGATGATAAAATTAATATCCAAAATTATCTTTTGGATACCCCACAAACATGCACTTATCTAATTTAACTTTAAGCTTATTAGACATTTCACGCTTCACATAAGCATCAGATCCCCAAATCTTCAAGTGTGATAACCTTGGTCTTTTACCTGTCCATATCTCATATGGAGTCTTGTTAACCATTTTGGATGGAACCATGTTTAATAAGTAAGCAACAGTTTTAAGAGCATATCCCTAAAATGAAACTGGACAAACTGTATGACTCATTATGGAATGTACCATATCTAATAAAATATGGTTTCTCCTTTCAGAAACCCCATTATATTGTGGAGTTCCAGGCGGAGTCCATTGTGAGAGAATTCCATTCTCTTTCAAGTAACTAAGAAATTCATGTTCTAAGTACTTGCCACCTCGATAAGATCTAAGTGTCTTAATATTGTTACTAGTTTTTTTCTCTACTTCAAGTCTAAATTATTTAAACTTTTCAGATGCTTCAAACTTTTATTTCATTAAATAGACATAGCCATAACTAGAATGGTCATCTGTGAATATTATGAAATAAGAAAATCCACCTCTAGCTTGAGTAGACATAGGGCCACATACATCTAAATGTATAAACTCTAACAACTCATTAGCACATTACCCCTTTCCACTAAAGGGTAGTTTGGTCATCTTACCCATTAAACAAGATTCACAAGTTTCATATGATTCATAATCGAAATGATCTAAATATCCTTCTTTATATAACTTAGCGATTCTTATTTCATTAATATGACCTAACCTACAATGCCATAAATAAGATGGATTTTGGTCACTTAATCTTCTTTTCTTGTTGTTTATGTTTAGAATTGGTCTTTCAAGATCTAATTCATACAAACCATAAGTAAGCATACCAGATCCATAATAAGCATCATCTTTATAAAAAGAACAACTGTTATTCTTAATATTGAAGATAAATCCATTCATGTCTAAACATGGAATAAAAATAATGTTTCTTGTGATAATAGGAACATAATAACAATTATTTAGTTCATAAACAAGGCCAGAAGACAAAGCTAAACTACAAGTTCTTATAGCTAATGCAACAACTCTTGCTCTATTACTAACTTGTAAGTCCACTTCGTCTTTTCTCAATGCTCTACTGGTTGTTGGTACCTGCATATTGTTATAAATATGAGAACCACATCTGATATCTAACACCCAAGATTGTGAAACAGAAGTAGAAAGATTGATTTCAATAATAAACAAACCTGAAGTTAAAGTTATGCTTAACTTCTTTTCCTTCAAGCTAGCAAGATAAGCTTTGCATTTCCTTTTCCAATGTCCAGCTACGCCACAATGGAAGCAGATGCCCTTGTCATTCTTCTTCCTGTCACTGCCTGCTGGCTTTGCTACTTTAGCAGAAGCCTTCTGGTTCTTGTTCTTGTTGTTCTTCTTCTTCTTAGGGGTTTTGCCCTTATTATTGGAGGAAGAAGAAGAGCCAACAACAAGAACAGAACTGGATTCCTTCTTAAGGCATCCCTCAGCGGTTTTGAGCATGTTGAGAAATTTAGCAAATGATATTTCCTTTTTGTTCATATGGAAGTTCATAATAAATTGTGAAAAACTCGAGGTAAGAGACTGGAGCACTAATTTTTCAATATAACCAATCATCTGTAGAACATGAAGTTCCACTGAAGATTTATAAGCCATCTGTCATTGAAACAGAGCTGTCGCATTCTTAAATCTCTCCACCTGACTCTGTGCACTAAATAACTCTTAAAGGTGCAAGAACATTTCCCCTGCATTCATATTTTCATGTTGCCTCTGAAGCTCGGGAGACATGCTAACTAACATCACACATCTAGCTTGCTCGTTGTCATTAATATGACTTTGATAATATTCCCAATCCTCATTAGCAGCATCTTATGCATGTTCAGGTGGAAGCTTAGTGTCAAGAACATATATTTCTTTGCTTGCCTTAGAATAACTTTAAGGTTATGCAACCAGTCTGAAAAGTTTGGTCCAGTTAATTTGTTTGCATCTATGATGCTTCTTAGGGACAAGTTCGTACTCATTTTTAAAAAACTGTTTCGTCTTAGAGGAAAAAATTCATTTATGCCGTAAAAACAAATAAATAAGGATTTTAAAAAACTTTTTTGTTACTCCCACTAATTTAAACAAATTAATAACCCTCATTATTAACTCGAGAAATTATCACATGATTTCCTAGTGGGTTAGGATCCCATTTTAATTTAATTGATCTTGAGTTTGCTCAATAAACAAACTAAATTAAAATTAGGTAGATAATATTTTATCAATCACATCCTATGTGATTCCTAAATCTGTTAAGGGACAACTCTTTGCCAAAATCATATCTAACACGCGATTCCTAACCTTGCCTCTAAATTAATATAATCATAAGATCATCCAAATCATATAAATTTGGTTATGTAAAACCGATTGTTGTAAGACTAAACATGTTCAAGTTAAAGCGGCCTTGAGTTTACTCAACAAGCCTAACAATAAACAAAACTCTAGTTTAATCCTATAACAATGGAAGGCATTATTCATTTTCTAAACATGTAATTAATATTTTAATGAGGGATTTAAAATTTTAGATCTCATTTTAAATAATATAATCTAATTACATTAATATATCTGACATAATTTAATTATGATAAAAATTGAGCACTTTGCTTGATTCTAAATATAGAATTGAAAATTATTTACTTTAATTAATCAACTCTTGAAAAATTAAATTAAATTTTAAAAAATTAATCATCCTTAATCTCATTATGGTAAAAAAAATTACAAAAGGCATTGGCTGGAGTGTGCGCACGTGCCCCTCCTTCTCTGAAAACCATCGTTGTTTTTTTTTCTTCTGGTCTATTGTTTGGTCTGCTTGGCCTGTGCTTGCTCTACCTCTGCTTCCAGTCTACACTCTACGTCGTCTCCAAGGGTATGAAAAACATACGTTTTAATACACCTAAAAGAGAGAGAAATCTCTGTATAGAGAGAAACCACCACCACTACGGATAGTGGTTCTCCAACTATCGGTGGCTACTCCTGCTGTCGGTGGTCTCTGTTTCGACAGCCCTTAAGCCCAATTAATTCCATTATCCAAACACACATCAACAGTTATTGAAGCATCTGAGTTTGAATAGATATGCATTAAATGAATAGCAACGCAAAATAGAAAATCAAACGCAAACATTACCCAATTAAAACTTGAATTTAATGGCCACGATATGTTAATAGAAGTTTGATTTAATGGACAAAAAAAACTATTAATGCTTGAGTAAGTGGACAGAACACATTGCTTGTAATGTAACCTTTTCCAGTTTATAAACCATGATCAAATTATACGTTATGCATTGAAAACCAGAAAATCAATAGATACTTAACTTTATGAAGACCATCTGAAATGTTTTTTCAGTAATGCAAATGAAGAAACAATAATAATGAATGAAACTCTTTAGTTTTTCAAGAAACATTACACAAGTGAAAAAGGAATGCAACAAAGATCAAAATAAAAATAATTTCCAGAAACACCTGAATCGTATACCACATTCCATAAAACAATGTAACCATTTTACATCATTTCCAGAAATAGTTAATGCAAGCTAAAGTAGCAGTCAATTAAGATATTAAACATGTCCTTCCATATCCATAAACACTTTTCAAATTAGCAAGAACAAGAATAAAATTTTTCAAAAAAATAAAACATTCCAGTTTCATTTCCAAAGAACAAACGTAGGCATTCCAGAACATTTCTAGATAACAAATTGAAGACAAATTTATAGAACATTTCCATAACAAGCAGAAAAAATATTTAATCACTTAGAGCATAAATGATACTTTCAGAACAATTCCAAAAACTAATACAACAAATTGCAAGCATCAAAAACCCTTATTCAGGTAGTAAACGTGTAGAACCATTTCATAACACATCATAAAAGCTTTCTAAAAATCACATTTTCAGATCACCAAATCAAGTTTTCAAAACAGTTTCAACGTATAAATATGCAATTTTTGGATATTTAATTCAAATCAAAATTAAAATAAGCTTATGAATCACAATTCAATCTGTTAAAGGTGGCTCTGATACCACTATTGGAAAATAAAGGCAAGATCATATCTAAGCGCAACGAAATGAATTTAAAATTTTCCACATAATCAACTTTAACAAAATTAAATTTGAAACATAAAACAAGAAATTAAAAAAGTTATACTAATCAGTTTCAATTTCTTATTGTAATTTTCCTTCCCCTTGAATCTATCAATCTGCGAGCCATTCAATCATCCAGCCTTTAATGGTATCCACAGATCTATTCAAAAAAACTCAAATCTAATTTGACAGGAAAATGTAAGAAGTGCTAGCTCCAAATTTTCTAATTTTTCCTTTTATATAAAAAATCATATTTTTCATATCCTTGGATTTTATCAAAAATTACAACTAAAGTTAAACTTTAGTCATAATTATGAACTAGTCCTTAGAAGATCAAATATCATATATTAATCCTTAAAGTTTCTAAAACTTCTCAATTAAGTTCAACTTAATTCAAATTTCACTTTCTCCTTTATAGACATTTTATGTGTGACCCATTAGGTTCCTAATATGTTGGCCATGATTATAAATTATAACTCTAATTCGTAATTAGAATTAGATAAATTAAAACTCCTTTTAATTTATCTTTAATTCCCTAATTAAATAATTTATAACCACAGATCATGATTGACGTCTAGCAACATGTCATGACCACCCCAATATTAGGAATGTCAATGTGGTTTAATTTAACCTGTCTATGCATGGCTATGTTGTATAAATGAATCCTTTCTTCATCTAACGTTCTAATTGGAATTAGAGTATGGAATTCATGTCTACTCTAAATAATCCAATCATGTTCGTTCTTACTAATTAGTAAATGATTTATAATTGATATTTGAAAACAACTTTTCTAATTGATATTTAAAAAAAACTTTTCTAAATTTCAATTTAATATGGCCAGAGATTCCCAAAATCATTACTATTCAAGAACAATAGAACATTCTCCCTAATTACTTTAGGACAAATTCTTTATTAATTTACTCAATTATCTCTATGTAGTTCATACTATATCCAATAACTACCGAATTGAACTACTCAAAGAGTAGAACATAAGTAGCATCAAAACATAGTAATTCCTACATGAGATAACTTTAGTAATCTCAAGTTTAAGGATCAATTATAAATCATCATAATGAGATAATCCACAGACTCGATTGTAATGTTCCATTCGAGATTCTCATAATCGGGTTAGTTCAGTGAACTTATTCTCAAATAAGCACCCAAATGTTTGTTTAACTGTCTCCACACTTTAATTTATAAGATCGATTACTTTCTTCATAAGAAAGAAACAAACATATACTAGTCTAACCATTTCATCAATACCTCATCTTAATGGAACTATGACTAGGAACATTTTAGGAATAATACAAAAAATACAATTCGAATCTTATAATTATAATCGTATTACAATTTCTAATTGCATAACAATTATTCCAGGGATTTTATCTTTATGATTAACAATTAAATAATTAAAAAATACACAAAGATAAAGAATGCCTTTTATGAAATAAAAATAATGTCATACAAATAAATTTACAGCCAAAATAATTGGTTTCAAGGGCATAAACCAACACCTCCAATGGTTAGCATAGAGACTTGGTGGATTCTCTCCATCATTTACCACAACCTATCAAAACAACAACAACTTGTGCAATAGAGAGCTAATGGTAGAAGACCCAATATTCTTTTTCACATCCACACACCATATATCCACACAATCTCACCATATGTTATATCTTATAACATGTTCTATCTTAAGGGGTAGAATAGGATAATTGTGTCATTTTAAGGATGTTATGAACTATAGTTTAATGGTCCAACATATAGTTATTAGGGTACTATCATGTGCCTCAATTGCAATTAGTAAATTATTAACCATCCTATTATGTTTATTAAACATACATTAGGCAATTCGATTAATGGTTATGCATATGGAATTAATGTTTTGATTATATTAGTCCACATATTTCTAATGCTATCATCAACATCAACAACATTGATATAACCATATTTCCCATAGTCGATCTCCCCAATGCTGATAAAAATAAGTGTAATCATAGAAAAAAAGGCTAGCTGGTGTGATAGTGAATAAAAGAACGTAGTCCAAAGTACCAATGCAAAAGAAATCTGGCGGCTTATATTGCAAACGATCTTAATTCAACTGTATTTATAATGGCTTGCCCAGCTAAAATTAACAAAAGAAAATTAAAGAGTTGTTTTCACACCAAATTAAAAATAGTAAGCAAAAGAGATTATCATCAAGTGAGAGTCACAATTAATCATTCAAAAACATTATACAAACCTTAATTAATCTCTTATAGTTTCATATTTATGACATCTGATCTTTTGGAAGCTAAGATTATGATTTTATTTTTTTCTACAAGTGCATGCCACAAAATTTTGTTATTTAGTTTATCAAAGCCCCGTCTCAAGATCACGCATGTGATTTTACTACCAACTATATTCAGCGTAGGGTTAGTAGTTTTAGTTTTAATTGCTCCCTAGAAACACACATTACCAGCAACTTGGAGAGCATAACTTCTCAGTCAATTATTGAAGGACCAAATATAGAGTCGCAAAGTCTGAAACCTTTTAGTTTATGGTTGATAGGAGACAACATGTAGCTTAAGGAAGGAGGTACAATAAAATTGATATTTAGCTATGAAAAAATAACAATTAAATATGTAAAAAAGACGTCACCTATATTTTTTAACTATGTTTCTATTTCATCACATAAAATGTTACCAAATCTTAGTAGTTTTCAGGAATTGTTGTCAATAGTTTTTGGCTATACTTGTCTTCGTAGCTAAATATTATTAGCTACATTTTCATAATCATTGAAAACTATAGGCGATGTTTTCAGAAATCATGATTAATAGTTTTTACCTACGCTTTTTTTCATAGCCAAATACTATTAGCTACGTTTTCATAATCGTAGCCAAAACATTTTAGCTACGTTTTTTAAAATATAGCTAAAAACATTTAGTTATGATTCTAAAAGTGTAGCCAAAACTTTTTAGCTATACGTTTCTAAAAACGTAGCTAGATGTTTTTAGCTACATTTTATAAATCATAGTCAAATATTTTTAGCTACGTTTTAACCAAATGTCATACAGTGTTGCAATTAAATTATTTATTACATTTTTAATCCATATTATTGAACAATATATTTTGTATATAATGTATTAATATATTTTTATTGTAAATTTATTATATAAAAAATTGTTAATTCCAAATATGATGCATTGTATATAAAAATTAATATTTATTCTTTGTATACAAGATTTTAATTACAACTTTAACAATTCTTATAAACAAAATAATAATTAAAGAGACTAATTTACAAATTATAAATGCTCATATTATAAAACAATTACAGCATCACTCGAATGACTACCTACTATTGTTCAAGTCAATGAACTTGTAATAATCCTAAAAGCTTAATTAAAATACACTAAAAATGTTGTGAGTATTGAAACAATAAAAAACAAAGTCACATAACTTTACCATTCAAGATATAATCACTCAGCATTTGTATCTTCGTCAATTATGTAATCTGAGAAAAGAATTATTAAATTTAAATTATAATATAAACATGAATTGAAAGAAAAAAGTATAGGACATAAAATTTATACCCTTCACTTTCCTCTTCATTTCTATCATAATCAGGGCTAAGTAATCTTCTGAATAACCTATCATGTTTTGCTATATTTGCACAAGTTTCTTGTAATGCAGCCTTAAGCCCCTTATATTTCCTCTTAAACTGGTTAAATGACTATTTTATATGATAAGGTTGAAACATTTAACTTAGTGCCATAGCCAAGACCTTTGACATAGCCAGAACGTGTACTAAGTACGGTATCACAAATGTCTCTTACACTGAGCTCATTCTCCTCAAACATAGATTTTTCTAATAATTCTTACATCTTATTTTAAAATTAAAAAAATAAAACCAATATTCAATCCAAATACTATTACTTACTACTACATTAAAATATAAACTAAAATATTGAACAAATTTTTAATCTTACATAGTTGTTTTCTGCTTCTTTTGACACCCACTATTTACCTCCCTTGTAATGAGTGATTTTATATAGTGTGATCATATCTCAGACTCTTTTCCATATAGTTTCTTCTCACTCTATTTTATGAAAGAAAAATACAATGCATAATAAATAATGTAGTGTTTATTGACATAATCATAACTTGCAAACAAAGATCTTACATATTCATTTTAAGACAACTACAAATGATTTTGACCTTTGATTATAAGGTGTTTTCATTTTTGCTTTACTTACCTTTTCCTTCTCACAATTTTATAAATAAGGAAAAAAGTTTAGGTAGTCGTTAAATTATCCAACAAGATTAATGGAAGCAAACATCAAGGCAAAGAAAACAAACTTGAATTTTTGGGTCAACCCAGTAATCATACAAACTATTCCAATTTTCTTGTGACATTCGTTTGGAAACATGTCTTCGTGCCTCTACATCAAAAGGAAAAGAATTATAATATTAATGCAATTTGAAACGACAATCTCTGGTCCTTTGTTTCAATAATGAATTAACGCAGTTTGAAACATCTGGGTTCACAATATCCACAATATTTAATTTCAACTGTGAAAAGTCAATAAAAGTGTAATTAATCTTAAAATCATTAACCATAAAAGTTGTCTTCCTTCAAGTCCTTACTATGTTTCAGATATGGTACTTCTATCTACGTGATAATCCCTAACTCATTTAACAATGTTGCATAATGGACCTTGTCTACAGGACAACCTTGCTAAGTATCAATTTGTATTGATATCTTGCTATCCATTAGAACATTCATTTATTGCAATTCACAACCTCTGATTTTGCCTTTTCATATTTTTTCTAATACTAGCATTAGAAATTGAAAACAAATTAATAATGATAAGAAAATATTAAAATATATAAATATATATTTGAGCATAAGTCTATTTGTAAGCATTAAAGATTAACAAACCTACACTAGTTGCTTCATTATTGTTCAAGGCAAAATGTTGTGTATGACTAATTTCATTGGTGTCTGAGGTAGAATGTTGTTGTTGGCTAGGAATTAAATTGATGGCTCCAGTTGATTGATTTGATTAAAGTTCCATAGCTGCCACCTTTTTCCTTGTGTTTCTATTAGGTGCCATTGTATTGGATATTTGTAAATAAAAACATAATTTTTAGTAACATTACAGTACATCCAATCATCATTATCAACATACATTCAATCATTAACATTAATTACGTTAACACAAGTCAATCATCAACATTACTCATATTAACAACATAAATGTTACCAAGATTATGTTTGAGTGAATATAAAGAGCACTTTCATGATACATCAAATCATCATTATCAACATACATTCAATCATTAACATTAATCGCATTAACATAAGTCAATTATCAACATTACGCACATTAATAACAAAAATGTTACCAACATTATGTTTGAGAAAATATAAAGAGCACTCTATTCATGATACCTTCAATCATTATGATCAAGATCTCGAAAATCATCATCATTAATTGCATTATGATTCGACTCTTCATCGCTATTATATTTGGCCAAAGTATCATCATTATCATATAATTCATCCTCAATATAGTCCTCATCTATTTCTACGACAAGATTGGCTTGTACTTCATTTGTTTATAGTATACTAGGATCGACATCTCTCCTATGGAATGATGATATATCCAAATCTTCTATTTTGAGGGCTACATTATTCAGCTCCGATGCTATCTCTTAATATTCTTTATCACCATCTTCATTCATTGGATCGTTTTTCCTTTCATATAAGTAAAAAAGATTTTGGTGTTGAAACTTTTGAAAAACTTTCCAATTATTGCCTAATACAATGTCATTGAGGCAGAATACTTGCTTCACTTAACTTACAAGCACAAATGGTTCATTATCATACCACATGTTACTAATATCGATGCTAGTAATACCGCCATTCATTTTTATGATAATCCCTTTGTCAATAAGATTAAACTATTTGCACTTAAACATAACAACCTTTTTATTCTTGATGTAATACAACAATATTATTTCTAAGATGACACTATAGAAGTCAATCAAATCATTCTTATATTGTCCCTCAATAACAACACCATAACTTTGGCTTCTAAGTCTACTGTTATGACCTTTTATGTGAAATCTAACTCCATTAACAATGTAACTTATGCATATTTCCCATATATATAAGGCCCATATGTCGAAACATATAATGTTCTCATCGCCTCTAGCAATTTATGGTGATATAATCATATCATCTGTAACAAAATATAATTTAAAATTAATCTCACATTCAATTTTCATTTGTTTATACTATTTCATGAATAACTTACTCAAGCCTTAAACCATAATGTGAAGTTTATTTTATGTCTTCCTTCAACATTAATAATTCCTTTGCTTCTAATATCATCTTCGTGCTCTCTATTTAAAAAAAATAAATTGATGTTAGAAAATATAGGATGAATGCGAACTATAAATATGAAATAATGAATGAGTGGTAATGTTGTCACCTGCAACCAAACTAATTCCAACTCTACTAATAAAATATGTAGTTAGTAAAGAGTTGAGATCGTTCCTATGAGGAATCTAATGGTAAATGTTACACATGTTGAAAAATAAAGCAATTTGGGGGAGGGGGTTAAATTTGTGTGATTTTTAGAAATTAAAAACACAAAAATTGGAAATAAATGAAAATATTTAGTTCCAGAAAATTAATAACAAACCTTGGATTCGGGTCACCTACGTTATCAAACTAATATGGATCATCGATATAAAAATAGGTCCATTAACAAATACTCATTGAGTGATATTCTCTCTTAGGATTAGATGAATAGAAACATGCATTCTAAACACTCTTATTAACCAACAACTTAGATACGATCTTAGGTTTGATGAATTAATAACTCTAACAACTAAGAGAACCAGTGAGCAAGACAATACATATACGAAATGTATTTAATCTAGATAAGTATCTTTCTTTTATAATTTCTAATCCCTAACGTGAAGAAGGTAATCCTAATTTCCAATTTGGATTAGAAAAACTGAACGTCAAATCCTACTAATCTGGCTGTAAATTAAATCAATCAATTCCTAGTTGCGCATCTTAGAGATCAATCAATTCAATCATAAAAAGCAATATAAAAGACACTTAATATTCATCAATGAAATAAATTTTATTCAAAAATCTCACATATAAGAGATGATAATGTGGTTCCCTTCATCCAAGAAGAAGGATTTAGCTACTCATAACAGAAGAGAAACCTTGCAAAAAAGTAGCAGGACCTATAGTCTCCATATCTACACTTTTTAAGAAACACTGAAAGCTAAAGCTAAGAAAAGCCAGAAAATAAAATATAGTTGCAAAAAATGTAAAAATGAGGTGTCTTTAAGTCTCTTCCCCTATTTTTTATCGTTATCTTATCAAATACACCTCTCCTCCAAATCATGTCGCAAATTCCCCACTTAAAGACAACAACTTGATTCCTAAAATAATTAAAATCCTAGGTTTATGGAATCTGTTTTCAAATTAGATTCTATAGATAAACTTTTTCCTTGCACGTGCCCACGCTTAGTCAATTATTTTTCTGCCAGCTGGAAATTCAAATTGCTTTTACTCTTCTTGCTTCTTTTTAATTTAAATTCTTCTCCCATGTGTTGAAAATCCTTTGAGAACAATTAAGAAACAAGTTTATTAATTTTAAATAAACAATTCAACACATTAAAGAGATTTTTATCCAAAGTTATCAAAAAAATAACAACTTATCAAATTCCTCCACACCAATCTTTTGCTCGTCCTCAATAAACTATATTTACAATCAATTGGCCAACTAATCAACTTCTTTTATTCCAAGTCTCACAACAGTAAATAATGCACACTTCGAGAGTCAAACAATTTTGTAACCAATGAATGCCCTAGAGTTAATCATTCAAGTAATATAAACAAAGTCAAATTAAGGCAATCATATTTCAAAAATTAGCACATAATTAGAGCAAACTCTCATGGATTGTATTTCACTAAAATTACTTAAGTGTTTTTTGGTTCAGTATTTCACTCAAATTCTTCTAATGCAAATATTCTACCATATGCTTGCTTTTTCACCAACTTTTCACCACTTAAAATATAAACATGCACAAATCAAAAGGGCCTTACTTAAGGTTGTATTGGGCTATATGTAACACCCCATTACCCTAGGGTACGCATCGGGACGCCCGTAGGTCATTCCGATACATATCCTAAGATAAGG
>JAOTAY010000009.1:20201225-20211461 GCA_025629805.1 Erythroxylum baracoense | reverse complement strand
ACGCCACCCTCGCGGGGCACGGATCCGGGTATCACTATCGATATCGGGTTCGGGTTCAGCGGGAGTGGGGTGTTACAACATGCTTCCACTATGGCAAGGATGGCCATTAGAAGAGGAACTGTAAGGTCTATCAGGAGTCACTGAAGTAGAAGAAGGCGTTAGATGCCCCATCTACTTCAGGTATGTTTTTTATTGATATTAATATTGTTTCTAATAATAACATATGGGTATTAGATACCAATTGTCACTCAAACATACCTACTAATATGCAGGGCCTCAGGAATAATAGACAATTCAATAAGTAAGAGTCAGACCTATGCGTGGGCAATGGAGCAAGATTTGCTGCATTAGGCATAGGAACTTATGTATTAACACTCCCTAGTGGGCTTGTAATAGAATTGGAGATTGTTTTTATGTACCTGTAGTGACTAAGAATATTATTTCAGTTTCTAGTCTTAATAAAGCTAGTTTCCATTTAAATTTTAGTAATAATAGTTGTTTTATTAGTTTGAATGGAATGCTTTATGCTATGGGTACATTATGCAATGGGATATAAGTATTAGATATGTCCAATCCAGTTTAAATATCAACAACAATAAAAGACAAAAATGAGATAATGTGAAATCATCGTACTTATGGCATTGTCGCCTTGGCCATATAAGTGAGAGACGCATAACTAAACTACAAATGTATGGTAGTTTAGGGTCATTTGATTTTGACTTATATAACACATGTAAATCTTACTTATTAGACAAGATGACAAAGTTATCCTTTAAAGGAAAAAGTGAATGAACTACTATGCTATTGGACTTAACACATTTAGATGTGTATGGTCTGATGTATGAACATGAAAAAGGTGGTTTCATATACTTCATTACCTTTATTGATGATTATTCATGATATAGGTATGTGTATCTTATGAGATTATTCATGATATAGGTATGTGTATCTTATGAGATACAAATATGAGGTTTTTGAAAAGTTTAAAGAATTCAGAAATGAAGTAAAGAAACAGCTGGGAGAAGTATTGAAACACTTCAATTGGATTGAGGTGATGAATATTTAAGCCAAGAGTTTCTAAATTATCTCAAAGACAATGGGATGGTATCCTAGTGGACTGCACCTTACATGCTGTAACACAACGATATGGCAGAAAAGAGAAACTGAACCATGTTGTACATGGTGAGGTCAATGATGGGCTTAGCAAATCTGCCAAAATCCTTTTGGGGATATGCACTCGAGTCTGTTGTTTATATGTTAAATAGAGTTCCTTCAAATTCAGTTGATGTTACTCCATATGAGATGTGGACTAACAAGAAACAATATCTTTCTCACATGAAAGTTTGGGGTTGTCGGGCTTATGTGAGGCGAATTTAGTCAGATAAGCTAGAAGCTAAATCTAACAAGTGATTTTTTGTAAGATATCTTCAAGAAACGATAGGATATCGTTCTACAATATTTTAGAAAAAAAAGGGTTTTGTTTTAAAGCATGCTGTCTTTTTAGAGAAAGAGTTTCTTCTAAAAGAAGACAGTGGGAGCAAAATTGAATTTATGGAAGTTTAAGATGCTGAAACAGACACAAATCAACTACCTAAACTGAATACTTTGTTTATAATGATGAAACAATGGTTCAACCTTCTGACACACAAGAAGTTCATAGGTTAAATAGGACACGCCATGTTCAAGAAAGATATGGATTTCTCATAAGTGAACATAACGATGTATTACTTATAGAAGAAGATGAGTCTACTACATATTATGAAGATTTTTTTTGAAAAGACCTATGAAGAAGTTCTAAAGAGTTTAGAATATGAGAAATGGCTTCAAGCCATGAAATCCGAAATGGATTCCATATATAAAAACCAAGTATGGACTTTGGTTGACCCACTCAAAGGCATAAAACCCATAGGATGCCAATGTGCTTTCAAGAAGAAAACTGACATGGAGGGTAATCTAGTTACCTGTAAAGCTAGGCTTATAGTTAAAGGTTATTGTCAAAGACAAGGAGTTAACTATGACTAAACATTTAGCCCGTTAACCATGCTTAAACCCATTAGGATACTCCTAGTCATTACGACTCATTATGATGATGAGATATGGCAAATGGATATGAAATAACTTTCTTTAATGGAAGCCTAATTGAGGATGTGTACATGACACAACCATATGGTTTCATATCCAAAGGTGGAGAAAAGGTATGCTTGCTTCAAAAGTCCACTTATAGATTAAAGTAAGCATCCAGGAGTTGTAATATTTGATTTCATGAGAAAATCAAAGAGTTTGGTTTCTCAAAAAATCTAGATGAACCTTGTGTGTATAAGAAGGTCAGTAGGAGTGCAATCATATTCCTTGTGTTATATGTAGATGATATACTACTAATAGGAAACAATGTCTCAGCTTTACAGTTAGTCAAGATTTGGTTGTCTAAGAATTTCTCCATAATAGACCTTGGAGAAGCTATTTATATTTTGGGATAAGAATATATAAAGTAGAACCAAGAAGTTGTTTGATCTTTCTCGGACTATATACATAGACGAGATGCTAAAGACGTTTAGCATGGAGTAGTCCAAGAGAGGTTATCATCCTATGAAGTATAGGATTACACTTTCAAAATCTACGTGTCCAAAGACATAAGATGAGATGACTCGTATGAATTTGATCCCTTATACTTCATCTGTAGGATTAATTATATATGTTATATTATGTACGAGATCTAATGTATCATATGGTTTAAGTGTTACAAGCAAATACCGATCAGATCCTAGTGAGGGTCATTGGATGGTTGTCAAAAAATATTCTTAAGTACTTGAGAAGAACTAAGGATGTATTCTTGCTATATAAAGAAGGAGATCTTGTTATAAGCAGGTATACAGATGCTAGTTTCCAATTCGACAGGAATGACTCCAGATCCTAATCAGGGTATATTTTCACACTGAACAGTAGAGCAGTCAGATGGAAGAGTTCTAAATAAAAGACAATTGTAGATTCTATAACTCAAATAGAGTAAATTGTCACTTTAGAAGCAACAAAGTAAGCAGTTTGGATCAAGAAGTTCATTATGAAACTTGGAGTGGTTCCTAGCATTGTTGACCTAGTACAGTTATTGTGATAACAATGGTGCCATAGAGTAAGCAAAGGAACCAAGGTCTCATTAGAAATCCAAACATGTACTCAGGCGATACCATTTGATTAGAGAAATCATTGGTGGAAATGATGTTAAGATAGAGAGAGTTTCCACTGATCAGAATATTGTTGATCCTTTGACAAAAGAGATATGATTCTCATGTACTTGCCTATGATATTAGATATAAAGGTGATTGGCTTTAGTGCAAGTTGGAGGTTGTTAGAGAAGTACTCTGAAGGTAATCACCTTTAGCACTTATTGTACAAATCTTTATGATTAATAAAATACATCTTCTTAATTTGATGTTCATGCTCTTTATGAATTGATGATGAGCTTAAATTGAATTAATAAAGTCCTTAATACATTACATAGCTTGAAGGAATTCATGATGAGATCATGATAATGAGATTCCTATCATGTGTATTTACGTTAGTATCTAAATTATCTCTATTAATAGGATTAATAAGAAGGGACATTATTAATCCAGCTAGACTAGCACATTTTGTACTTCTTGATTGGATCAAGTAGTGGATCTCATAAGCTGTAAGCATAAGTCGTTTAGAGTTAACATATGGATGCTTACTAAGAGTAGTAAGTAGATTAGATTACTTGGCATGAGACAATCATATGGATAATCTATTCTAGTCAATAATAGTCTCATCATAGCAATGGTGCAAATGTCCTTAAACTTGGGGTGCTCAAGGATATCTTAAATACTGATCCTATACTTTGACTCCATTCCTTGTTGTCTCTTAGAGGTTGCTCATAGGGTGGTGATTGGGTACAACTTGAGGTATTCGAAGGTAATTAAGTAGCTAATAAAGTATTCACCACTACTAAAAGATGGAGATGATACCCATGGCCTCTTGTCGGGGTCATTACTTGGGAATCTTTGGTGAGAGTGGAAATGTCATAAAGATAGTCTTCATTGACAAATCCAGTTAAGTAATGAGCCCTAGGGATAAGAACTAACATCTTTTGGGCTAGATGTGATGTAGTCAATGTAGTAAGAGTTGACATTTTAACCAGGCTCTAAACCAAAAGGAGTATAGATGGTGAAAGGACAAATTGCACGGGAACATTGTCTATAAAGTAGTCAAACCACTAACTTTCTGATCAATTGGGGGTCATATGTGTTGCTAGATACCGCTCATGACTTGCTTGAATTAAGTGTTAATTCAAGTGGCCAACATAAACGAGAACCTAATGGGTCACACGTATTGGAGATGTGAAGAATGAGTAAAATGGGATTGGATAGTGATCCAAGATATGGGAGAATGTTTCAGGATTGTGTCGCGATATGATCGTGGTAAGAAACATAAAGAAAGCAAGTGTTGCATAGTTGTCAACCTAGAAAGTTTCCAGCTTTCCAGCAAACATTTCAAGCCAAGTTAAATGGAATTCATGGCCATTAATTCCCATTATTCCTCCATTCATGATGGGGATTGGAGGAGGCCAAAATTTAGTAAAAATGCACTCATTTTTGTGCATAGTATTATAGCAAAACTAGTGAGAAATATGTCGAGTTTATCTTACACACACTTATTCTCTAAATTATTCTCTCAAAAACATAGTGCAATAAGCTAGCACTTTGTCTGTGTTCTAACCATTCTTCCTAAAAGGTTTCAGACTTTGCTCGTTATGTGGATATCATTAGAGACGTCCTCCTTTGGTCGTTGTGGTTTACGACAACTCGAAGAGGTGAAGACAACGAAGAACGAAGGAGTTAGTAAAGTACACATCTTAAGTTCATTTTTTACTACATCTAATGACAAATGTTTGATTATGTATTTTCTAGGTTTCATTTTATTTTTCGCTATGTATGTTCTGATTTGTGAGGCATAATAGAAACCCTACATTCACTTAAGTTGCTCCACTCTGACATTTTTATATGAGTAAAACAACCATCCACTAGTGGATTTCAATATATGATTACTTCTATTGATGATTATTCAAGGTATGTATGGGTTAACATTGTGAAAGAAAAGTCTGAGGAATTAATCAAATTGAAGGAGTTCAAAGAAATAGTGGAAAAAGACTTAGAGAGAGGAATTTTATGCCTCTGCACAGATAATAGGGAAGATTACACATCTAAAGATTTTTCCAACTACCTATGAGAAAATAGAATTCTTAGGCAGTTTAGTTGTCTAAGCACCGTACAGATAATGTGATTGGTAAAAAGGAAAAATCATCACTTGGCAGAAATATACAGAAGTATGCTATATGCCAAAAATGTACCACCTAAATTTTGGGCTGAGTGTATAAAATCGACAACACACATTGCTAACAAATTGCCTCACGCTCAACTGTAATTTATCTCACTATTTAAAAATTTGTGGAATATCAAACCCACAGTCAGTCATTTTTGAGTCCTTAGTTGTGTTTGCTATGTGTTTGCACTAAACCATCTGCAAAGTAGGTTTTATACAAAGGTAATTCGATGCATATTTATGGTATATGGTAGTGAACGAAAGGGTTGGAGATGTTATGGTACAAGTCTCGATTGGTTGCATGAGGGTTTTCTCAGGAGTATAGACTAGACTATGATAAAATGTTTAGTTTGGTAGCAAAGATCTCAATGGTACGTGTCCTATTTGCCCTTGTAGATAATAAATCTTGGAATCTTTGGCTAATGGATGTAAATAATTCCTTCTTGTATGGAGAACTGGATAGAGAAGTATATTTGAAGCAACCTCTAGGATTGAAGACAATGCTCATTCAGGCTATGTATGTAAACTAAAGAAGGCCTTTTATAAGGTAAAGCAAGCGTCAAAGGCGTGGTATGGTAAGATTGTTGAATTCTTAATATAAAGTGAATACATAATGGCTTTAGGAGGCTCAAGCTTGTTCATGAAAAATGAGAATGGAAAGTTGGCAATAGTGCTTGTCTAGGTGATTTTATCATTACTGGTGATAATGAAAAAGAAGTTCAGCAAATTTGAAGTAATCTCTCAGTGCACTTCCAAATGAAGGAACTTGATGAGTTGAATCATTTTTCTTGGACTTGAAGTAGAATGAGTCAAACAAGGATTATTCTTGTGCCAACAAAAGTATTCTAAATACTTATTACACAAGTTTGGAATGCTTGATTGTAAACTAGTTTCCACCCTAATAGAGGTGAATACTAAACTTTGTTTAAAAGAAGGTCACGAGTTAGAAGATCCAACAATTTATCAACAACTTGTGGGAAGATTGATTTATCTGACAATAACACAACCTGATATAGCATTTTCTATTGGAGTGGCTAGTCGATTCATAGAAAATCCAAGAAAACCTCACTTAGATGTCATCCGACGTATAATTAGGTATATTAAAGGAACTCTTAACCTAGGACTACTATATAAAAAAGGGAAGTATATACAAGGTAGTGGGGTACTGTGATGCTGACTATGCTGGGGACCATGATACTCGAAGATCAACCACTGGGTATATGTTCAAACTTGAATGTGGAGCAATCTCCAAGTGTAGCAAAAGACAACCAACAGTCTCTTTATCAACTACTGATAAGAAGGTGAATGAATAAATGGCTAATGGTGGTTCTCCATCATTTAATGGACTATCCAGTGCATCTATATTGTGATAATCAATCAGCAATACATCTAGCTAAAAATCCAGTGTTTCATTCAAAAATCGAGCACGTAGAGGTACACTATCACTTTTTACGAAAAATGTACTACAAAGACAAATCGAGATGAAATATACAAAGACAGAACACTAAGTGGCAAACTTATTTACTAAAGGAATCAACAAAACAAATTTTGAAGAATTTAAAAGGAAACTTAGTATGACTTCAAAAACAAGAGAGTAGTCACTGAGGGGGAGTGTTAAGAAGTCACCGACGTCTCTTTTGATCTCTCTAGAGACTTCATATTGTCCAATATACATAAATAATATCTTATTGTGCAACTCTTCCGTAATATTCTAGAATAATATCTAGAATATTATAGAAAGCCTTAAAGTCACTTGTTAACTGACTAAAGGTGTCTATTAAAGGAGAATAAGTGAGAATAATGTGTAAGTGTGTGAGTAGCATTAATGAGTGAAAGTGAGGAATGCAAAGTGAGATGTGTGCTATGAGTGAGTGGAGAGTTTATGTCAATGTTGTTTATAAAATATCATAATCAATATATTGCTTTTTAAGTTTCTTTTCAATTGAGTCCTCCACACATTCAAATAAAAATTAACAATCTCCTTTCTAATGTTAGCAACCCTTGATACTACGAAAAAATTTTCAAAAATGATCTTTTCATCTTTTTCTAATTGCTGACACTTCCTGTAGGTAAATAATAGAGCCAATCTTATGCATCATCCTTTAAGAAGAACAAAAAAGCTCTCATTTTTATTTTCACCTTGTTAACTCCATTTAGTTTCATACCCTTATACACTACTTGAAATTCTTTTAAGTGTTTCTCAACATTTAAATCCTTTATAATCTTATTTTAATATGTCCAAATGCTTTTTTTTGTTTAGTTTCATAGTCAAGGGACTGGAGATGTTATTTGATCAGAAATGATTGCAAAAAAGCTAAAGAAAGATATAACAATTCGTAAGGTGTAACACTACAATTTTTAAAACAACAAAAAATATGTCGAGGAATTGGACGTTATAAGAACTCATTAAACCATATTTGAACCAATAACCTCACCGTATAATCTATACTAATTTCAATGCAAATATTATATTTAAATTAAATTTTGGTTCAAAACATTTGTTGTAAACTGTTATAGTACTACAAATGAGGATCCGTACAAGCATCTTCAAGAGTTTCACGTTGTATACAGGAATGAAGCCTAATAATATTATAATCAAATTACAATCATTCCCATTCTCTTTGAAAGACAATGCCTAGGATCGGTTATAATTACTTACCACCAATAAGTATCATCATATGGAAAGAAACAAAGAACCAATTTTTTTTTAAAAAATTACAACTTCAAGGTTCTTGAGCTTTCAAAAGGAGATTTGTAATATTTTGTAACACACTGAAGAGTCTTTGTATGATTATTGCGAACGTTTTAAAAAGTTGTATGCTAGTTGACTGCACCACCAAATTAACAAACAACTCCTAATTCATTATTTTTACGAAAGACTTCTACCTACTGAAAGGAGTATTATCAATGTTGATAGTGAATGAGCACTTTTTAAGAAAACAACATATGCAACTTGCACATTGAACGTTAACATGACATTTAATTCCCAGACGTTTAGTGACAGGATAGACTACTGAACTCAATGAGTTAATTAGATAAATGTTTTGTCTCTTAAAAAATATATATGGATAATCTTATTACAATTGTTTGTCAACTGGTTGTAGGAAGCTTCCAAAGATTGTGAAATATGATTAACAGTAAGATACCCAACTGTTATATGTCCAACATTACATGAAGATTTAACAAAACCAAAAAAATGTAATATTAGGTTTTTAGGGATAACCTCAATGTTAATACAATCCATATTTAAACATGTATAACCCCAGTTTAAAAGGCTATCCCAACTTTTAAATAGTACCAATAAATTAACCACTAGATAATTTTCAATAATACAAGCAATCCCATCCTTTAAGGCAACCACAATAAGCTTAAACATCCAATTAAGGTATGCCTCCCAAAGATATTGTTAAAACATTACTTACTAATACTATTAAATTTCCATAAGAGACAAAAACAATAATGAAAATTTGGAAAATGAAATGCGTCAATTAGCCACTACAGTTAGTCGCTTCGAATCTTAAGGTTTGAATAAATTTCCATCAAAAACAATAGTAAATCGTAAGGAGAGTTCTAATGCTATTACATTGCAATGTGGAAAGCAAGTGGAGCAACCCGTAAAAGTCCCACCTTCATTAAACTCATGAACGAAAGGCAATGTATATGCTAAAGTAGAAGAAAGCATGCCATACCTAAAGGTAAGTCACATGCTTCTCCTTTATTTATATTTCCTCCTTTTTTAGATACATTGAATGATAACTAAAAATTGGAATGAGATGTTGATTTATATAAGATATTCAAGACCTGGGAGGTAAATATTCCTCTTTTTGATGCAATGAAACAACTTCGAAGATATGCTAAATTCTTAAAAGGAACTATTTACTATAAAAAGAAGATAGAAATTGAAAGGGATTGAAAAAGTAAGGCTAGGAGGAAATGTATTTTCTAACTTTCATAAAACCTCCTAAAAAAGTATAAAGATCTAGGTATCTTTTCCATACCATACACTATTAGTTGTTCTAAAATAGAAAAAGTCGTGCTGGATTTAAGGGCATCTATTAAAATCATGCCTTATTTTGTTTATTTATCACTTAATTTAGGAACATTAGAAAGGACGAGGGTGGGTGCTCAATTATTAGATAGGTCCAGTATATATCCTGAGTGAATTGTGGAGGATGTTGTGCATGTTAATGACAAATTAATTTTTCCTTTAACTTTTATGTTTTGGATATGGAAAATAATGACCAAACAACATTAATTTTGTTAGGAAGATCAATTTTAAAAATGGATAAAATTAAATTTGATGTCAAACAAAGGCACTTTGACTATGGAATTTAGTAAGGATACTATTTAGTTTAATATATATGATATAATGAAGTATCCTAATGACGATTTTTCTATTACTCCAGTTTATGTTTTGAATTCATTAGTGAAAAAAAGTTTCAAACTATGATGGAAAGTCTTTTTAGTGATCAAGATACTAATATTTCCCTTAATTTTTATTTGTAGGAGTGTATGGCACCCTTGAACAATTTCACACGAGTGAGATGGATATCGACCGTACAATACTTAGAGTTAGGCATGCCCATGCTTAGTGTAGCACCCCAATACCGAAAGACCCAAACCTGACATCGATGGGTGATATCCGAGTCCGTGCACCATGAGGGTGGAGTGCTAGAACACTCAATCAGTCAAATCTCATTACAATTTTTTTTGTTTTTGAAACAATGCACACTTTTGCGAAAAATCAATAATCAATTCGATCCCATTTCAATCATAAACTTTTTCAATCACAACCATACAATCATTAGAATTACAATGCCATTTAGGCCCATTACTAAAACAGAAGACTTGTAGTCATAATTCATTACACTTCAAAATCATTTACTAACATTTCCAATTTGG
>JAOTAY010000009.1:20159303-20171107 GCA_025629805.1 Erythroxylum baracoense | reverse complement strand
TGGGCTGGGGAGCTATTGCTCTACGTGATATCAATACTATCATCTATTTTCTGGAATTCCCTATCCTTACTCTATCAGACACCTTCAGCTTTCATTTCTTTAACCATTCTCCTAACCTCATCGAACTCACGTTGTCTCCCATACCCGCCCAAAAGAGCATTATCAGACACACCATCTTTTTTTACACCAGAATTCTCCATTCTTTACTAACATCTGAAGCATCCTTAAACCTACCAAGCTTAGCATAAATGGATAAGAAAATCTATCCAAACTGATACCCATAGACTTCAACTCATCAAATAATGTAAGTGCATCATTTAATCTACCAGCTTTAGTGTACCCAGCAATCATGGTACTATAAGTGACAACAGTAGGAAATATATCTCGAAAGCTAAGTCCATCTGTCATCCTTTACAAATTGCATCCGAAAGTGTATTGTAAGTAAATATATCTTGATCAATCCCCACCATTTCACCGAACAAACTGCTCGCAGCCTCCAATAATCCTCCTCGACTACAAACAGCAAGCATAGAATTATACGTAATTCGATCCGGTTGGACTCCATTTCGGCACATATCATCAAAAATTTCCATCACACGCTTAAACTCCATGCCCCCTTTTCCACATGCATCAATTAAAGCACTGTAGGTGACCAGAATAGGCTTCAAGCCATAGTCTTTCATAGAATCAAAAACCCTTATAGCCTCATTGCAATACCCACTTCTCCCATAAGCACTAATTATAGCAGAAAACGCATAAACAGAGTTCCCATAACCATAATCAAGAGCAGTTCGAAACACATCCTCCGCTAACTCTACTTTACCTAATTTACCCAGAATACCTAATCATCGCACTCGCTAATTTCCCTTGCTCATTACTTCTCCTCTCTCTTCTCACAGCAAACTCATAGCAATGCAGACCTTTCACACACTCTCCTCTGTTACCTAGCTCGCGAAGCAAGTAAACATAATCGTCAGACCCACAAAGCTGAGACTCGAATTTGAACATCCTCAAGATCCTCATTCTCCGTTACCCACTGGATCACCTGTTGGAGCGCATCGTCGCAACAGAGGTATGCCGGGTGCACGAACTAGTCTTGGGCCGACCCAAGTGGATCTTCGAAACGAACCGGGTGATCGGCGGACTGAGAAATCGGCTGCGAGTACGATTTCCGGGTGGAGACAGAAGAAAAGGACCGTGATCGAAAGGTGGGGGAGGTGGGTGGTTTCGATATGGCACAGGGAGACGGAGAAACCGGGGGTTGGGCGAGAGCTATTCCTTGATTAGTCCAACGTTGGTGAGGATGGGCATGTCGGTAGTTGTTAAACCGGCTTTGTCGGCACTGATGGTTCTGACGATAAGGTTTGGAGGCCGTGATTGAACAGTTAGGTGTTGTACACGCCATTTTCGATTAAAGGGATAAGCTTCAGACGGCGTCTCAGTTTGTACAACTCTACGTAGAAACTGGGGCGTGTTGTAGGGTTTGGGTAGAGAGGACGTTCATGAAGGACCATGCTTGGCATTCGGAGGTGAGATTTTTTGAGATCAGCAGAAATGCTGAAGAGAGAGATGTCTGGATGAGTCAGCTGCGTTGGGTTCAGACTTTGGACTTCAGAGAGTTGAGTCGTCTGAGCTTTGACTTGACCATCTATAGTTGTTGGGCTGCGATTCTATGCGGGCAACTCTTTGGTGGTGATGAATCACTCAACAAGATTTGTGGCTGACGTGGCTAATCATTTACAAGCCAACTGCTGTGGAGTGGATAAAATTTGAAACTAATAAAAAACTAAAAAAGGACAACAGCAATATAACTACCCTCCATTATTTTGACTCTTTCTAACAGTCAACAAAGCCGAGTTTATTCGATAACGCGGGAGCTTGGCACAGGATGTATTACACAAACACGCCTCCAAGAACCACCATCGGTCTTCTTTGCGAATTATGTTCTTCTCTACAATGCTTAGAGCCTTCTTAGTGTTGCTGGTTACGGGCTCAGCCTTAACCACCCGGGTCATCTCGCATCAGGAGTCGGGTCAATGGAGCTGCGGGTTGGACTATGGTATTGGAGTTGTCGCCGCTTTCATTCCCGGAGTTGTGACGGTCGACGGCCACGCCGAAGATTGGAAAGACATTGTCGGCTCCCAGTTTTCTCTACTTTCGGCTCTCGACCCCGATGCCGACAAAAAGTACGGCGGTGGCAAGATGACCGTTAAGGTAGTTTTCCTGTGCGTCTCTTTTTGTGTTAGGATATGTCTTATTATTTAATCTTAGCATTTTTAATTATTGGATATTCAAATAATGACAAAAAATATAAATCAAGAAGTCTTACTTGAATTAGCTTCTTGGATAGAGTTGTTTTGCAAATAGAACTTTATTTTGAATGAAGATTTAAGTGGATTACGTTTTTTATGGAGACATGGATTATGTAAGGTCCCGTGGGTGTGTAAGCTGTATGTAGGTTTTGATGTCTTGAATTTTAACTGCTGGGTTATGTTTATGTTGTTGATTGAAAGCTAAACGTGAGTGGTTGGGTGATTTTTCTGATCTGTGGATGTTGGCGTGAATCTCTGTACTGCTGGTCTTATTGTGTGTGTCACTGCGTGAATTTCTAGGTGTTGGTCTCATTAAGTGGGTAACTGCGTGCTGATATGTGGTGTTGGTCTTATTGCGTGAGTCATTGGTGCTGTCCATGTTTTGCAGAATTTAAGTGAGTGTTTTGATGAGTTTTTTCTGCTGAGTATTCACGGTGAATGGAAGAGTTTTGTTTGATCTTAATGTTTTTATAGCTTCAAGGGTAGCTTGTGTGTAACGTTATCAAGTGTGAAGAAAATTGAAGACATCCGAAGGTGTTGTTGATGAATGCGTGATCCAGCTCCTGCACTTGAATCATGGTTGTCTTGGTGAAGTTCTTGCTTGGTGTTTTTGCGTGATTATTCAGCTGCTCTCAATTTTGTGATTGTGCAGGAAATTATTTCTTGTCCTTTTGTCTAGTATTTTCTAGAGTGGTGGGTTGTTAGTTTAAGCACTTAAGTGATCTATTTACTGTTCTTGTTTCAAAAGATTGTTGAGAAAAATTCTCTGTTGAAGTTAACACAAGTCGGTCGTATTATTAGGTGTGAATTACTTTCACGGATACTAAGGACGAGGAATATTGTCAAGAATTGAATGGTATCAGCTTAGTAAAGTTTTGTATAAAACTATTGTCGTTAGTGAAAGAATCAAGCTAGCTGAGGGCTCCGTAAATGTAAGCAAGGTGTGCCGAACTGCATTACTAAATTTTAGTATTGATCTATTTAATTTTGTATTTATTTTTCTAGTTTCGTTTGTGCTGAAAAATTAACAATTGCTGATAGAGTTACTTTATATCTAATAACCGTCAAATACAATTACAAGTAACTGAGGTTAAATCGAAATTTTTGCTAAACAATCACCGCTTCGATTTTTTTCAATATCTTTTTGTCAGGCCTTGCACGATGGTCATGATATCTACTTCTTGTTACAAGTTGATGGGAAGTATGCGTACACGGAAGGGTAAGTTGAATTTGTTGAAACTAATGGATATGCCGTAAATCTAAAATTTTCCAAGATTGTGTCGCTTGTGTTTGTTTTTAAGCTTAGTCAGATAATATCAATGATTTAGTAACTCCAGTCCATAATACTACTTCATTTAGGTGAGTTAAGTACTTGGGAGGACTAGTACGGTTTTGTAGTAGTGGGAACTGGGAATTGCTTATTTTGCGTTCAATGACAATTAGAATGACCACAATTCTTGGAGATAACAAGTTCAGATGTTACTTGACATAAACAAATCAAACACTTTTCACTTTCCTTGTTTTCCTTTGTGATTATTATCATGTCATTGAACGCTTTTGTTTATGTCGAGGGGAGTAAATGTTTAAGCGCTTTGGTTATCTTGTGTGGAGTGACTGTTTACGTCAATAGGATATTTGGGCTTTGAATTCTCAAACTCAAAGGGCTTTATCAGATTGAATTTAATTTGTGTATTGCAGCGATAGCAACAAATGCCCATCTGTGGCTCTCATTTTTCAAATTGGTGATAATGCCACCTACCACAGAGTGAGTGGCTTCCTGAGTAACTGCACTGTTCTTGTCTCAATGCAAGTTTGTATTCAATATCTTTTATTAACCAAGAAAAACTTGTGTGTGTTAGATGGGAGGTTGCAAGGATGGACCTGACACTTGCACCGACAAAACTTGTAAAGGTTATGAAGTTGACATCATGCATTTCTCAATTGGAAATGCCATTCCAGGGAGACTATATGGTGGAAATCCAGTAGACAACGGTCATGGAAACGGTGGTGACCGGTAGAGAATTGTTTACTTCTTTACCATAAATAAGATGGGAAGAGTAGTTTCGCTGTTGATGCTTGCACACTATGCCCAGTTTTCTTAATAACCTGTCATGCAATGGTTTATTTTGGGCAGTTTTGGCCATTTGATTGATCTTTATGCCTGGAATCCACACTGTAGATATCTTGATGGAACTGGTCCTTCAGGTAATTCTACAAATCATATTGGAGTCAGTTCTTAGTGGAAACTGAAACTTGTTTGCATCATGTGAAACGGATGGGAATTGTTTCAAGAGAGAATAATAAAGTGGGATAGTGAACCAAATATAAGAGGTGAAAGGGCAAGATAAAGGTACATAAACATACTTTTATCTACATGGAAAACATCTCAACTGATGCCTCCCTTTCCTTGGAATGTTTTACTGTTGATCCATTATCTTCCGATTTTCTGTTACACTAACTTCAGTTTATTCTTCATCCATCTCTTTTATTATATGATGATTACCATGGTTCTTCCTTGACCTTGTTTCAGTGCTTTCATTTGCTTTCTTCTTTTGTTAAAAAATAAAAGCCTTTAGTTACAACCTTGTCTCTCTCTGCTGATGCTTGTTCCTGATGCTGGTTTCTCAACGTGCTGGTTCATGTTATTATAGTACCTTAACAATGATAGATGCCATCTTAAATGAATATATTTTCCACTACACATTCCAAGTTTGTTTGGTTACCGGTCTCCTCTAACCTATTTATCCTATACAGTTCACATTTCTGTTAGCTTTATTATTCGCTAATGATACTTTTAGAGTTGAAATTTGACAACAGTTGTTCACCTGCAACTGGGACAGAAGTAATTTCTTTCTTCAGACTTTGACCCTATATCGTGGGGAATTTTACTTGCTTTTGAAAGTACAGCAACAGATTATTGCGGGAGACTTGTGACTATCAGACTAGCATTTCCTTATACCTTTTCTTTATTGATGAGTTTTAACTGTTTATGATATCTTCTTAGTTGGCACTCAATTGCATTTCCACTCACTTGTCAAGATCTTTCTTCTAGAAATATACTTCGATCAGCTGGAAAAAATTACATAATCATGATCATATTCAGTTTGGCGTTTTCCCTTGATATTATATTTGTGACTCTAGTCTTGCTAATAGCAGATAATACAATAATCGACGATCAGAATATTCACAGTTGGCTGTTTTCAATTTAGGCAACGGCTCGAGCGCACTGAACAACTGGAAAGGAGCATGGTGGCACAGCAGCTTTACGGTTCACTCGGGTAGTTTCCCGTTGTTTTCTTTGTCAATACTGTAATTATTCACCAACTACCTTTGGACAACAACGACGTCAGATTAAATACATAGCTAACCTGACTGGGAATTTAAAAACAGAAGGTGAGAAGTAAAGAAGATAACTTGTGCGGGGACATGGTACTTGTAAGAGATACTAGGTAAAATCAAGGTAACAGTTCATGTATCTTAAGGACATGCAAGAGTGACTCGACCATGCACACACTACAAAGATTAACGTGATTTTAGTGCTTCCTATAGAAGTGTCTGTTTTGTATGATTGGTAGTTTGTGGGGTTCTGTGCATCAGAAATGAGAGGTGAAAGAAGGAATGAAGAAGACAGTATAATGCGTTTTTCTAAATCATGTAAACAACTGCAAAGTAATTTCAATAGTTTCTGATAGCGTCTTGCCTTTCTTTTTTTAAGTGTCAGGTTATGACCTACTCTAATAATATTCTTCTCTTCTTTTTTAATTTTTATTTTATATCTGCATCTTTCTTCTCTGTAATTGAACTAATCGACTACTTTGTCATCAGGTTTTGTGGTGGAAGACAGTCCTTATTCATCGGATGGTAAACAGGGCACATATTACTTCGAATTCTCCAGGCCATTACGAACCATGGATCGCCTTCAGCAGGTTAGACACTTACTAGTCACATTCAAGTTTTGGCTGCAAGGGATCTAACTTGATGATTTCAAATGTCTTCATTTTCTCTGCTGTAAGAATCCAAGTCTGAAACCGTGTATGCCAATGAAATGAATATTGCGGTTAATTCGTAGTCCACATCACAAGATTTTGTACAAGTTGCATGCTTAGAGATTATGTGCAGTTCAATCATAAACTCTAGGCAAAGTAGATGGAGCTTATTCAACTCCTTATGTTCAAGTATAGCCTAGATTGCCTTTCCGAGACATGTACATTGAACATTTGAAGGTATTACTATTACCTGGCTGCAATGCAGTATTATAAGTTCTTGTCTTGGATTCTCCAATTCTGCAGGATGCTCAGTTTACGATAGGGGTACGTGGCAAAATGTCCGCTGCATTCTGGTATCCTGTTGATGGAATCCCATGGCATGGGTCTGGACACTATTCTATTAGTTGTGATTGGATACCTTTAGATATTCCTCCTGGCGGATCAATGCTAATCGAGCCAGCATCTGCCAGTGCCTTCTGCCTTCTTTTTTCGGTAGGAGCTCTACTCCTTTCTGCAGTTGCAGCATACAAAGCTGCTAGTTCCAGGAATGCCAATGACCAGTTTGTCCAGCTGGCAACCAGGGTAGCTGGTCCTTAAAAGTAGCACATTCTTGTACTGTCAATTGAGGGTTGTACTAGTCAGTTTTGTACTTTGATTACTTTCTCATTACAAATCTTTTTTGCAATTAGATTGGTTGTTTATTATCCACCTTTCTAGTGTTTCTTGTCACTTTTACTTCTTAGGCAAATGACTACTTAACTATTTATATATAATCATAAAGCTGGAATGTAAACCTGGTAGGTGGCAGGTGGTAACCATTCATGATAACCTCTTGGAGTCACTATCTTTATCTCTTCTGAATGTTTCCACCAAAGTAGGGCAACCTTTTCTTCTTGTGAATATGAAGGTGAGGGTGAAGGCGCAAGTGTCTAGCTGCTGAAATATAACTTATTTTTGGTTTGTTATCCGACAAAGTTACATTGAAGTCTTCGGTGAGTCGGAACCTATCCTAGAAGAGAAGACAACCTTTGTGTACTTTGTTTAAGTTCGAGCTTATTAGGTAAAAATCATTTTGTTTAAGAATTAAAAAAATTCTAATGACATCATTTTAATTCAATCTATTATCATAATTATTTTAAGATAAATTATTCCTCGACGCTTTCTTTTTATGGTACTCATGAATTTTTCAATATTCCTCCGGAAACAAAAATCATTAAAAAAAACCTTACGATCTCTTTATTTATGGTTGGTAAAACTAAGAATGCTAATTCTTTTTTTTTCTTTATCTGTTTGAATAAGTTTAGGAATAGTAATGGGTTGGACCAAGTCTTGACCTGGCCAATCTGACTTAGTCTGATTATTTTATTTTTTAAAAAATTTAAAATGATGTTGTTTTCAAGCCTGGGCTTGAGGCCTGATCAACTCAGGCCAAACCGAGCCCATTTACCAAGCCTAAATGGGCTAATCTTTTTTATGATTCTTTTATCTCATAATTACTAGAATTGGCAATTGGTCGGATCAAATTAAGTTTGCTCCAAACGTATTCAGAACGTTACGAAATAATAAATAATATTATTTTACTATAATTCTAACTGGACTTCGGATCAGCCTTCTAGACCCGACCTCGATCTGAATTCTTGTCAACTCGGATCTGCCGTTAACTTTTACAATGGTAGGACAACACTTTCACATGCTAATTGCTGCTATTGCACCATTAAAATAAGTGAAATCAGTCGTAAGAAGTATGAGTGAAATCAATTACAGGCCAGAACGGGAGCTGGCCCAGCGGACTTAAAGCCTAGCCGAACAGACAAGATCTAATATCACAATCCAGAATAAGGAACCTCCCGAGCTTACCAGATCTAACGACCCTCCAAGGATTTACGAAAACTAAAACACAGAAATTCTTTGTAGGAAGATCAAATTCAATCCTTGTACCTTTAGTTTGAAGTTGGAGTCGAATTTATTGAGATTTTGTGTGGTTCGATGGCGAGGATCAAGCCTCAGGCTCTGTTGCAACAGAGCAAGAAGAAGAAGGGACCGAGTCGAATTAGTCCAACTACCATCTTTCTTGGCAGCTTGATTCTTCTTTTGGCTGTTTTCTTCTTGTATTCTACGTACACACACTGGTCGCTGAGGTTTCGATTACTTCACTAAATTATTACGTTATGTTTTCTTCTTCTTGGTCCTGAAAAGTTACTTGTGACCATTAGTTATTTTATGAAGTTCCAACTTTTGATTAAATGCAAAGAATTACGATGCTTGTAATCTTTGATAAGTTGTCTGTTGCTAGTTTAAGACTTATCTATCTATCTCGTGTTCTAGGTCAAAACTCCAGGCTCAGAAGGGTGAATCAGGCTATGAGGTACTACTCGATTTGTTCTGTGTCTTTTTAAATTTTATGGATATGATGCCAAGTTTAAGTTTTTCAGTTACGAATGGTATGAATCATGGGAAATGTTTCAACTGATGCTAACATTGTTGTTGCAAGGTTTTAAGGTTGTGTTTGTCGCGGCATGCTTTAAAATTATTTCCATAATGGGATTGTAGTTCATGAATCGGTTTCTTTATGTGCTGTAGGATCAGGCATTTGCAGATTCAAACAAAGCAGATCTCCCTGGATATGCTGTATGTAATTTTTTGTGCCCAGACATTTTAATCTTGATGTTGCATGTTCATTAATTGTTCAAAATTCTAGGGTTATAGTCTGAAATGCATGTTGAACTCAAATAGGCATAAAGTAGAAGCACTTCTTTCTATACACCAAGAAGAAAATTAGTGTTTGAAGTTTCCGAACCCACCCAACAACCAGGAAAAAGGATGAGATGCGTTTGGTTCTTAGTTGGATGGTCATTTTGTATACTGTACACAGAACCATGGCATGGTGAGGAGGATCTAGCTATCTAATCAGGGTGAAGCATTTCACACTAGTAATTCATTGAGGGAGGGTTTGATCTCATGGCACTGATGATGAATTTATCTCAAGCTAACCCCAAATTTATGATTTCAGTATTACTAATTATAGTCCTTTTTTTGATGGATAATTAAGATTTTATGTGATTTAATAAATTTTCCTCCATGTTTTATTAGATTTTCAGTACACCAAAAGGTTTAATAACAGTGGAACTTTTCAAGGATATTTCTCCTGGAGTTGTTTTCAAGTTCATCGACTTATGGTGAGTACCAGAAATCATTTACTCCACCGATGCCAATACTCTTTCTATTCTGGGTTCTTTAGTTATTGTTTGGAGGATGTTCTTGTTGATTAGTGTCCTTAAGCTTTTGATCTGTGTCGTTCCTTTGAAATTTTCGTTTTCATTTTGCCAAGATTAGAATTGGGGAAGGGGGCTTGGAAGCTCATGTAGGACCCTGGTTAGCGATTGACCATGTCAAAACCAAGTACATCACAGATGTAGAAAGTGGTTGACAACACCTGATGGTAGTGATTGTGCTTACTTAAACGATCAGAAGTCCTCACAATCACATGGTCACATGATTGTTATTGCTAATTTGTGTGGTGATCGTACTGAAGTTTAAGCTAGCTCGTGAATCACATCGTGTGCAGCATATCTTGTTAAGATGTTGCTTATTTCTCAAAACATCGATAACTGCATGCTTCACTATGAAAGAGGTTGACTTCCTTGCTTTTCTCATCATAAAATCCTTTCTCCTTGATCTATACGACAAACTAGAAATGATGCCAACATTTCTTTCATAGAAGAAGCATGTACCGACTTAGGATTGTCGACTAATATTGACGTTGGTTTTGCAGTCAAAAAGGTCACTTTAAGGGGATGCGTTTCCGACGGGTAATAAAGAATTATGTGATTCAAGCAGGGGATGTCAACGATCTTCATACAGAAGATTGGACTTTAAGAGGGAAGCATTCCAGTAAGCTTGATACAAGGTTACTAGCCATAGTCCTATGTTTCTCCCTTTATGTACTATTATGTGGAACGTGTAGAGATGATTTTTGGTATTTTACACCAGTTTGAAGCACGAGGCATTCATGCTTGGTACTTCCAAAGCAAAACATGTTGACAAAGGGTTTGAGCTTTTCATTACCACTGCACCAATCCCCGATCTGAGTGAGAAGCTAATAGTTTTTGGACGAGTTGTCAAAGGAGAAGATGTTGTTCAGGTGACAAACAACTTGAGTTCTTTCTGGTTGATGTCCTTATCTATTTTTATTCATTTTCATATCTGTGCGGTTTTAGTTAGTTAGCACCGTGTAACTAACGTTGATTACACGATGAACCTAGGGGCCCCTTTGTGCCAGTACCAACAATTGTGTTTGCTTGTTTGTTAGAGCGACACATGGTAAAATTTGCAGTGACGGATACTGAAATATTACATTTTGTTCGACTCTTAACTGTGCCTCATGCATGGTCAGAATTAGATGGACTTGCTCAACAAATCCTGCTAAGATACTCAATGGTAACTATCATTCTGAATACTGACCTTTCCTCAAATAATGCACTTGCTCAGGAAATTGAAGAGGTCGACACAGATGAACATTATCAACCCAAGTCTGATATTGGGATAGATGGCGTGACCTTAAAGCATCAAATCTAATGTCTTTTAGGCTACTACAAATCTTTTCTGTTCTGGAGTCCATCTCACATCGTTTGTACAAAGCCCGTCTTCTGATTAAAGAAAATCCTGCCCAAGGATTTTATACCTTGGTATGAGTGGTGACTCTGGGGTGATGTAATTGTCAGTTGGGATGATTAAAAAGATGTGATATTTCTCGTAGCCTGATGATAGCCGGTGAGTGGATCTTGTTTCATCGGCAGTTTCTTCGCCTTAGTTCCTCTTTAGTTTTTCTTTTTCCTTTTTAATCTTTTGCTCCCTGAGGGTATTAACAATCAGCTTGAACCTTTGTGATCTAGTGTTGCATCCTTCTTCCTTATTTTTATTCAACCCAATATATAGACTGATTCTAAAGGAGTAATCTATTGCCTAAACTGCAGCATAAGAATCCTGTGGAACAGGCAGAAATAACTATTAAAATGACCGTAAGGTGAAGAATACAAATCACCAAAAGTTGAAGAACAAACTTCACAACATGAGAAGGAAACATCTATCAATCAATACAAAAAAACCTCAAGTAACGAGGAAATGTAACAAATAGCAGGAAAGAAAGATCTATCTAAACATCCATCAAAAGAAGAAGAGAAATTTATTTGCTTCAAAAGCACCAAGAGAGGTCATTGTAGAAATTAAGAAATTCAGATAAACTAACATAAAATGTTCTTATCTGAATACAAAAATAAATATTTTGAAGAAAAAAATGTGGGAAAGAAAATGAACGTAGAAAGAAGGGAACACCAAAAAAGGAAGGGGAGGGGGATGCTCCAGCCTACTTCTAGGTAAGATCGAATGTCAAAAAGACAAGCCATTTAAGGGAGAGTTTCTGATGTAGAGAGAAGAGAAAGACTTGAAGAAGAGAAGGCTCTATTCTTTGGATAAGCGGATTGTGGATTTGATCATATATTATGACCCC
>JAOTAY010000009.1:20128354-20147210 GCA_025629805.1 Erythroxylum baracoense | reverse complement strand
TTGTGATTTATAATTTCTGTTTTAATTATTCAAATTCATATGATGCCATGTGGAGTACTGTAGTGATCGCACGTAGCACTCCCTTATCATAGGATATGAATCGGAATGACCTACGGGCGTCCCGGTTCGTACCCTAGGGTAATGGGGTGTTACAGAACCAGTAAGGAAGAAGAAGGAAAGAAAGATAAAGGAGATAAGAAGTGGACAAAGAAGATTCAACTGAGTTTTTGGTAAACTCTATCTTCTTTTCTTGTTTTGATAGAAGAAAAAAGTAGAGAAAATAGGTTTTGATGGGATGAAAATGAATGGAGAAAGGAGAGAAGAAATCTATTTTGATTTTTCATGGATTTTCTATTAGATATTAGTTAGTTCAGCTTAGTTAAATTAAGAGTAAATTAAGTCTAAGCTCATTTTTAGATAATAGTGCTTTATAGAGGTTTTATTTGAATATGATGTTTAAATAAAAATATGTTTGTTTGAAGGGGAATCAAGAAAATTGAAGGCAAAAGCAAGAGGAAAGACAAGCTTAAGTTTGAAGTTATAAGTAAAGAGGTGAGTAATATGTTTATAGTTTTTGTGATGATGGGCTATATTATTTGATTTTGTGTGTATAAATGTTTTTCTTGAAACATTGTGAATGTGGGAAAAATGCACTGTGATTTGTTATCATGATTACTTGGAAAGAGTTTGTTGCACTTGGTATTAATGAACAGAAGAAAAGCATAAAAAGCATGAAAGTATGAGTATGATATGAAATATGTAAGCATTCACGTGCACATTGACCTAAATCCTTCTCTCGGCTGCCCACTTGTGGCATATGAGCTTCGAAAAATGGACTCATTTCATTCATGGTGTAAACTTCAGTTTCTCCATGCTGTTTTATGGGGTTCTCTCGAGCTATATTATTGTGTGCTTTAATGTGATTTGCTAAGTATGATTATAATTGAATGCTTTGTTTGATGAATGTAAAATATATGATATGGATTATGTGACTGAAATTCGAATTAAGTGTTATGTGAACTGGATTTTATGTGTCTAAATATGTTTGATTGTGTGTATGTGTAGCTCATCACCGATAGCTATAAATGTATTAGCCGCTGAGCTTCCCAGCTTATCCCACTATTTTCCACTCTTCAGGTGAAGAAATAGCAAATCAGCATTAAACCTTGCAAAACTTCGGCTGATTCCAAGAATTTATGTTTCATTTGTAACTAAGTTAGTTTGGATCATTTTTTGTAGCTTTAAAAGCATATCAAGCATAAGCATCCATGTTGTATTTTGTATCATGCTACTGATGTGGCCTTTGTTGTAACTAAAGTAATGTACACTATCTATTTTATTTGAGAAATGAATGACAGTAAGAGTTGAAGAATTCTTCTTCTGTTTATGTTCAATTTCTTCTTATGATAAATTGCTATATTTTTTGTTGGAAATAAAATTGTTAGTTATTCAATGGCTTTTGAATGGATTTATCTGAAGCAAATGGTTAAATTGGGACTTTTGTAAGTATGGATTGTTCTGTTGGTTTTCGGGTCTTTAGAATTGTATAGAAGTATATATTGACAGATGGGAGAATAAGAGGGTAAGGTAATAAAATATGTTCTGAAACTTCAATGAATAAACTGTATTGATCTACGCTAAATTTGACAAAATTGTCTTCATGGAAGTTGTAGATCTTTCTCTTAGCTTTTCAACAACATAAAGTTTATAATTTTGAATTTTAGGATTGGAAGTTATGAAGTTATGAAGTGGATGTGTGCACGATCACGACAACCCCTTAACACCACTACTGTTTATGTCGCGATCGTGCATGTCGTTTGTGCTTTTGAAGGAAACCACGACTGTGATGCTGGGTCCTCATGGCCATGACTTTTTGATTGTCACGGTCGTGACTTTTTGTTATGCACGACCGTGATAAATTTTCTTTTATTTTTTAATTTATTTGTTTATGTATTTGTTCTTACTCCCGCTAAGAAATTAAATTCTTTTTCTATCTTGATGTTAATATATATATATATATATATACTTTTATTTTTAAAAAATCCCTCAATTTTGGTACATTGTCACCACGAAATAAGAACCGAAACATGAGGCCAACATTGCCACTCTTTGAAGCTCTTTCGTTGTCGTGCTTCTTCTCTCTCCCGCTCTTAACCTTGTCACTCTTTTAGGACTTAGAGTGGTGGACATCCCTACTTACTTCGTAAAGAGATTCAACTACTACAATGACATTAGTAAGGTCTTGCACACTATGCTTTTTATCTCTGTCTTAGCCCATGGTTGTAAACCATCACAAAAGGCAAAGAAAGTTTCCTTATCCGGATAATTGGGAATTTCCAGCATCACCTCTTGAAACTCTCTAACATATTCTCAAATGCTTCTCAAGTGTGTAAGCCTTCTCAACTTGGGTCTAACTTCTTTCTCTACATTCTCAGGGTAGAATTGCTTTTTAAATTCTTTCTTGAAGTCTTCCTATGTATTTATGGTGCAAATTCCCTTTTCAATATCATTGTATCTTCTCCTCCACCACACCATGGTCGTATCTTCAAGGTAGAGAGAAGCACTATCAATCATCTTGATATGATGCACGATGTCAAAAGCATTGAAATATTGCTTTATACTCCAAAGCAAGTTGTCAATGACCTTTGCATCCCTTACTCCTTTAAAGGCCTTAGGCTCCGGGACCTTCACTCTGGCATTAGTGGTAACAATTGGTACCATAACTCCTTGTATCACCAACATCTTACACAAGCTCCAATCTCCTTTTACTTCTTTCAACTCAGTAACCAAAGTAGCAAATGGTTCCGCAAGCACAATGATCTTAGAGTCAAGAGAAGTTTCTACAGAACTCACCTTTTCAAAAGCATTAGAGGCAACGATACTGACGATCTTATTCATTTCTTTAGGATTGCTCCTTCTCTAGCTTCTCCATTCTTTAGTCCTAATTATTAATCCTCTCTTGATCTTCTCTGTGGTGATCTCCAACTTCGAGAGCGTAGTCATTACTTTAGCAATGATGTCCTTTGTAGTAAACTTGTCTTTCTTGCCCGTGTTGGTAGGAGGAACCCTTTCGACCTCCCTTCCTCCTTGAGTAGTTACTTCACTTGAGTTAGCTATCTTGACAATATCCAATTAAAAAATCTCAAACAAGGCTCTAATACCACTTGTAATAGGCTTGGACTTTTACCAACGCTCTTTTGGTACTTGAGTATGCTTTCATACCCAAGTCTACTTTACTATAGAAAACACTTTGCTAAAAGGGGGAAGAAATGTGAGAGAATGCAAAGATAATTCTATTAAAGAACTCATTCTTCAAAAATACTATGATATATATAAGAGGTATATACACTAGTTCTTACTTAGAATGGACGTGCAAAATTTACTTGATTTAACAATCGTTAACAATCTACAATGATTATACATATTTTATAAACATAATGCACCTATATATAACATTCGACAACTTCTGTAATGTTTCATAATATTCCCAAATTTTCTATAAGCTCCTACAAGTTTCTATAGACTTTTACTATGTTTCAGAAGATTCCAAAGTTTTATATAAGATTTCACCATCTAGTGAAATCTTATCTTGTGAGCTTTAAAAGATGCACACCAGTCGTTTGTGACGGTCGAGGTTACGTACTTAACAGGACCGTGGAAGTGGGAAGCAAAATTAGGAAAGAACTTCACAACTGAGGAAATATGATGACGAGAAAAACGAAACCCCTTTCTCAAGTACAATCCAATCAAACGTGTTACAAGGCGTATGTACACAGAATCTTGTCGACCATGTGGATTGCTTTCCAGGAAAACTTATCACATCTCACCGAATCACAACTACAAAACAAAACCTACTGAAAAAAATATAATCTTCCTTAGACTTCAATTTGTCAAATTTCATTCATTAGCAGTATTGAGCCATCATAACGGCTTCGAGGGTTCATCGTCCTTCATGAAGATCCTCTGAGAAAACTGCGGTTCTGGAGATATTGTCATTGTCAAAGACACTTAGACCAGAGTAAGGACCAGACGAAAACATTGACGATGTCCCATCAGAATCAAAGGTAGTCGAGGATTGTCTCAGGTTGGGTCGGTTATTAGAAGTTGACAAGGAATCCTGATGTTCAGTTACTCTTTGCACCATTTTAAGTGATTGTACCACTTCTCCCATAGTGGGTCTTTGGTTTGCCTCAGGTGCAACACAAGCCGCTGCAATAGTGCAGACTCGTACAAAATCTTCCTTCGGATATTTACCTCCAAGCCTTGGATCTGTAAGCTCTTCCAGCCGATCCTTGTCTCTCAGAATTGGCCTAGCCTGGATGAAGCACAACCAAAATTTTAGAACATATAATAAAAGAAAAATACGTGGGATCAGCCAGTTCATGGATAGTTGGAAAAAATAAACTAAGCATTGATTTCCTACTAACCCAGGTAACAAGATTTTCTTGCCCAGATGGTTGGGACATGTCAACCGGTTTTCTCCCGGTCAGCAACTCGAGAAGGACAACCCCATAGCTGTAAACATCACTTTTTACCAGTAGATGTCCAGTCATAGCATACTCAGGTGCCACATATCTGTCAAATAAAGGGACAGGATCACATAAATTTAGGACTGCCACAATGCTAGGAAGAAGAGGTTCTTATAGGAGTGAAACTAACCCAAATGTGCCCATCACACGAGTAGACAGGTAATTTGCTCTGCCTTCAGGTGCTTGTTTTGCTAGTCCAAAGTCTGCAACTTTAGCATGAAAATTGTTCTCGAGTAATATATTTGATGCCTTGAAATCTCTATGGATAACACATGGCTGGGAGTCTTCATGAAGGTAGGCAAGTCCTCTTGCTGCATCAAGTGCAATCTTCATTCTCGTATCCCAATCTAAAGGACAATTCACACCGAGGGGACCTGAGGCAGATGGAAGACAAGCATCAGTTGTGTGTTTTAAAATGCGGGGAACATGTTTAATGTCATCATATATCAACATGCCTATTTACTAGTGTTCACAGGCTCTCTAGATGCAATTTTTCAAAGCTGTATCATCAAAGCTTATAAGATCGATCAGTTCAACAATTATAACCTCTTTCTCTAAGATGATATCATGATATCAAGAAAATTACCATGCAGCCATGCCTCTAAACTTCCATTTGGAACGAGCTCATAACAAAGTAGATTTTGTGAAGAGTCACGATTGCTGTAGTAGCCCACAAGTTTGACAAGATTACGGTGATGCAATCTACTAAGCATCTCAACTTCAACCAAAAATTCCTTATCACCTTGTTGTCCTCCATTCGTAAGCCTCTTAATCGCAACTGCAGTACCATCACTCAACACACCCTTGAAAACTCTACCAAACCCACCCTCTCCAAGTATGCTTCCAGCTTCAAAGTTGTTTGTAGCTTCTTTAAGTTCTTCATAAGCTAGAAATCTCGTACTTGTGGGGTGTGGTAGAGAAGCTACCACTGGAGGCGCTTGTACAGGCCTTGGCTTCACTGAGGAAAGACGAAGAACTTAGAGTAATTAATTAATAGAAGTTATTACTTGCAAGTGTTCCAATGAAAACAGAATCTTAAAGATCCTGTAATACAAATTTTTTGCCTTCATAGGGTGTCACAAACAAGTATTCACACTCCTCTTCAAAATAATGCTTACCTTTCCATCACCTAATTAGTTTATAACGATACAATTTAAGAATACATAATCATATGATAATTTAACAAAGTTAAATAAACATCTGATATTGGAAGTCCATTTAGATTACTCATCATCACAGAATGAAGCACTATCCATCTAGATGGGGCAGAGACCTCAAATAAAACTATGCATAACAAGGTTAAGTTTGCAATTCAAGTTTCAAGTAAGCAAACAATAGTTCATAAAAGTCTTCCTTTAGTGCAACTTGAGTTTAGGTTATTCAGGAACATTTTCCAAGCATATACAGGCCAAAATACTATGCAACAGATAGTAAAGTCTCCCTATGAAAATTAGATGCATTCCATGAAAGGCATGTACTTAGATCATATTCCTCCATTCTCTTTCATCCTTCTCTGTAAAGTAAAAAAGAATTTATGCATAACAACCTCTAAGGGGCCCTACAGGGTTATCATAAACATGGTCTAGATTATTCTTTTTACATCAATTTTTGAGCAAAATATTTCTAATGCTCCTGAAAATGTCAACCTAACAGATAATAAGGAAGTGATTGGCCCTAAAATATATACATACCAGGTTCTTCAGGGGGTGATTGGCGTGGCTTTCCTTCATGGAATGCACATAAATAAATTACAAGTATACATATAACTGCAACGATCAAGATGCCAGCTCCAATACCAAGGATAAGAACCAAATTTGAATGTTTGCTTCGACTTGAAGTGCTAATTGTGGTAGACGCAGAAGATTGATGTGAAGGTGCTACCTCTGGCGGTGAAGCAACCACTGGAGCTGTTTACAAAACAAAAACCTCTGTAAAATCCAACAGAATAGAATGAGCCTCTCTGATACTTAGGAACCAAAGCTAGTATTCAGAACAAAACAAACTCATTTAGCAAATTGTATGAAAGTTTGCAGTCATCATGTTTCTAAAATCATTGCAGTATGCACCATGTTGACATACACAGAAAAAGAAGCTGTTTGACTCAATCGGTGAATTAAAACGAGGAAATGAATAGATTACAGCCATATGTGTAAAGTGGAAAATGAATCGGCATCTTGATGTTGACCCCATCTTTAAACAACTCAGGAAAACTATCACCTCATACTCATTGGCCCGAGTTTGTGGGCAGATCATAATAATTGCCATTTCTAGATCTCTAATCGTTTGATAGATCTCATACTCAAAATCAGCAACAATCATGTTCCTCTACCAAAGTAAACGAGTTAGGTTTCAAATGAGCTTAAGTTGCCCGATACCACGGCCTTTATTTTAACCGTGATAATGCTTTCCTACTGTCAACTCTATCTTAGGCCGCCAAGTAAGAAGTAGTCAATTCCTTTTGGTCTTTATGTTAGTAGAGCTCTACTCTTTTTTTTTTTTAATGACGGTTGGGGAAATCATTCCCCATTCTAGCTGTTAGTTTATACCTCCAGCCCTAGAATGGAGTTCCCCTATACTGATCCACCTAAAGTGAGATTCCCAATTCCATGCAATATAGTGGAAGTGCTACTATAAGCTCTTTGATCTAGTTTCTAGCTAAATAAATATATACATATACATATACTTCGGTAAAAGAAGTAGAAATATATAGAAAAAGTAGAATGACATACTTTTTCTTTGAGATAATAAAGGCCTCAGAGGTAAAAACTATCTTTGTGATAGAATTAAGCCTCAGTCAAACTTACCTTGTGAAGGTGCTGGAGGCTTGTACAGGGTAAGATTGAGAAGTTCATAATCACCCACAAGTTTAGGATCAAAATGAACCTTATGAAAAGAAAGCAAAGAGTTTATCTTAGATGCATCACTGGCAGAGAAACTGATTCCTGTGTGTGGTGTAATATCCATTGAAATATTTAGTCTTGATAAGCTGAGTACATAAAAGTTGATTAGCTCAATTTGAGAAACTAATAGGTCAAGCTGGGTAGCCAATTCTTGAAGAAACAAGCTCCAATTCGGATTTTGAGAGACATTTAGAAGGAGCAGGTCAAGCTTTATAGGATAGACACAGTGGCAATCATGACTCCCTCGTTTCAACACCATGTCTGATTTACAGCAATCTGGCAGAATGAAGAACATATTAGCATCTATATAACTTAACATCACAATCACATATGTGCTTTAAATATGCACTCATTTACAAGTGCAAGCAACTTAAATGCGCAATCATAACAATGATTACTATTATTACGATTATGTGACTTGCTCTTGAAGAACAGAAAAAGAAAACCAACATAAATCTAGTCCATGTCTCACCAGACATCGAAGGAGATAATGGCGGCTGCGCTAGACCCGTAGAGTTTGCACCAGCACCAGAGTGTGTTGGTGCAATATCCACCAATCCAACACCAGGATGCAGTAATGCACTCTTCTTCCTTGATGGTTTTGAAAAGTGAGAGCTAGTAGGCGGCTGCCCGGAAGCTATATGTAGGCCATCCTTAGGAGGATGGGCTGGTGCTATCACACCTGTTGGTGCACCAAATGGTGATAAATGTTTTCTTCGCGGTTTATGAAAATGCGGCAAGTTGGCTGGTGGGGGCAGATCAGAAGAAGCTGGTGCAATCTCTGGATTGTCAGCTGAACTTGCAAGGCTGATGGCAATCGGACAACATAATACAAAAATAAGATGCGGCAACAAACAACAGACTTTTCTTGGTATTCCTGCAACTCATAATCATGAGAAGAAACATTTTTAGACACATAGTTATGATTTTTGCAATAGCAACACAAGATCAACAATTCAACATCCAGAAGACCAAGTCTAAACAAACTAAAATTTCAAGGACGCCCACAAGAAAGTTTAAAAGAAAAGGACTCCACGTTTCATGTTTATTCATCTTCAATTTCCATTGCAAAATATCAAAGGGCAGTTCTTAAAAAGACTAGAATAAACGTCATTTCTGTTTTATGTATGTTGTAACTGAAATTTTCCAAGTCGAAACAGCCAACTCTTAGTTTCACCCGAGCCTATACCTCACTGAAGACCTTCTACGCATCGAGCGCCTGAATACGAAAGCGATAAACTTGTGGATATACTTATGCCGTAACACACTAATATTCCCATTTCAACTTCTGATCACTATTCAAAAGTTCCAAAAATCCCCAATTTACCTGAGTGAAAAGCAGAAATGAAAGAACCTTAAAGACTAAATACTTTACCAGATGTACTTGAAACTGTGAGCACCGACATCCCCACCGAAGCCGTTGATTCTCGCTAACTACAGGTCAGATCTGAGAGATTTGAAGCAAAGCAACGGCGAGATCACAGTCTAAATGAGCATAAGAACCGAGAAGAAGTAAGGAGAAGCAGAACACTACAAGCAGAAGTTACTTGTCACAGCAACTGAGGGAGAATCCAGAGATGGAGGTACAATCTTTGAAATCTCAACTTGGAACTCGTAACTCGGAGCCAGAACCTCCATTACTGAGTGGAGCCAGAGAAGCTTGTACTTGAAACAAGTGAAAGTGAGAGAGAGAGCGAGAGGGGGCGAGACGTTTTGGCGATGCCGTTAGTATCACTCTGTCGTTATTAGACGGGAAGCTTTTGGAGTTGCCTTTAAATACTATTTTATCCGTTTTTTGGCTGTTCTTCGATGAGTGAAAAAAGCGGAGTTAAATCTGCTTTTATTATCTGGCCGTTAACGGAAAAGTCAAAACTAACGGTGAAAAAGGATCTAGACGTCCGTCAGTCACTGTTCAGGTGTCTGAAACGAGGTGTGATTTACGCTGCGTTTGGTTACTGTCTCTTGAGAGCAGAGACGGAACGAGACGGAAATTTGGAGACGGAACAGAACAAAAATGAGAGACAGTAAGGTGCTAGTTGTGGTGGACAAAACAAGAAAAACTGTCCCCGTCTCGAGGACAAAAATATGTTGTAGTTTCAGAACGGCGTCGTATTTAGTGTGTTGAGGGTCGTTGTCATCTAGGCAAAGAAAGGCTAGGAGAGAAAAAATAAGTGAAGAAGGAACTGAAATTATTTATAATTTAAGATTATAAGTGAAAGAGGAACTGAAATTATTTATAATTTAAGATTATATTAAGATAAATTTTATTTAATTTTAAACTAGATTTTAATAATAAGTTATATTTATAAAAATAATTTGGCACACGCAGGTACGACTCAACATGAATAGACGGGATCCGAATGATACAAAGTTTTAAGATAAATGAAAACAAAATTGTATAATAAGGGACAGCATTGACGTGGCGGGATGAATAGCCATAAACATTGACATTGCCACGTAAGCAAAGGGACCACGGGTCTGCGGACAGTGACGTCTGGTGAAATCCTAAGCCAGGGTTAGGTTTTGGTAAGCTGTTGGCAGACACGTGAAACTGTGAAAGCGAGGAGAAAGAGTAGGGGAGGATGGTGTGTAAGATTTTCAGGTTTCGCGTATATTGGCAAATCCATAGACGTTAGGGAATTATTACAATGACAAGTGACAGCTCCAAGTCCAACCACTGATTTCAGTTTCTGTTAAAGATATAATATTAAAAAGGTTTCTTGTTAGCTCTATTATACATTTGTTTGTTCCTAATTTCAGGGTTTAGTAATAGTATATTGTTGTCGTTTGACCACAAATTTGTTGGGACACCCACCGGTCCTCTCTCTCTCCGTCTCTTTGTGCAATGATATTGATTTGGTAAGTCGTATAAGAAGACTCTGTTCATATTGCTCCTTAAGCCATATTTTAACAATTAATTTTTAGTTGGAGTGGCATATTCTCCCTTTATTGTATTTTTCAGTTGTTACATTTTAATAATAAAAAGAAAATTATTAAAATTAACATCCAATTGATATGGTTGAATACCTGTTGCCTATAACGTGATTAGATTAAGAAATCAAGTTCTATGGGCAAATTCCAAATTTGTCTGGACTCAATCATCACTTCCGATCAAGTTTAATGGGCTAAGGCCTAGCTCAATCGGTTTAGGGTAGATGGGCTCAATGAGATATGACCCAATTAACTAAATTGCGTCAGTCGTCGCCAACAAACTGAGTAGAGACTAGAGAGAGAGAGAGTCGAAATAACCCTATCGACAACTACTCCGCCTCCGTACACGGCACTCGAAGACTAAACCAAATTACAAAACAACACCCTTCTATCTCAACATTTCAGATTGGTGCTAAATTCTAGGGTTTTCCAATGTCGAAGAGAAAATTCGGGTTCGAAGGGTTTGGCATAAACCGCCAAACCACATACAGCTTCGAGCGATCTCAACCTCCTCAACGACTGTACGTGCCTCCGTCCTCGCGTCACGGCCACGACAACTACGAGGACACCGACCTCGACAACATTGAGTATGAAGAAAACGAGGCCGCTGCTGCTGAGGACAAACGAAACGGCGCCGGTGACGCGGATGAAATCGACCCTCTGGATGCTTTCATGGAGGGGATACACGAGGAGATGAAGGCGGCGCCGCCGCCTATGGTCAAGGAGAAGGAGGAGAAATATAGAGACGACGAGGAGGACGATCCTGTCGAGAGCTTCCTAAAGGCGAAGAAGGATTTAGGGTTGACTCTGGCCCAGGATGCGCTTCACGCCGGTTATGACTCTGACGAGGAAGTTTACGCCGTCGCGAAGGCTGTGGATGCTGGGATGGTTGAGTATGATTCTGATGATAATCCGGTGGTTGTTGATAAGAAGAAGATTGAGCCCATTCCTGCTTTGGACCATAGCTCTATCGATTATGAAGCGTTTAATAAGGACTTTTATGAAGAAACGCCCTCAATTTCAGGTGAAACTAAGGTTCAGTAGCCGTAATATGAATAGTATGAATTGTTTCTTGTTTTCTTAATTTTATTTCGATTTAAATTTCGTGTTTCTAGGGATGAGCGACCAAGAAGTTGTGGATTATAAGAAGAGTTTGGCTATTCGTGTGTCGGGTTTTGATGTTCCTAGGCCGATTAAGACGTTTGAAGATTGTGGGTTTTCAACTCAATTGATGAATGCTATTGCAAAACAAGGATATGAGAGGCCTACATCTATACAGTGCCAAGCTTTGCCAATCGTGCTTTCTGGGAGAGATATTATTGGTATAGCGAAGACTGGTTCTGGGAAAACTGCAGCTTTTGTGCTTCCCATGATTGTACACATTATGGATCAGCCTGAACTTCAGAAAGAAGAGGGTCCGATTGGTGTCATATGTGCGCCTACTAGAGAATTGGCCCACCAGATATATTTGGAGGCTAAGAAATTTGTTAAATCTCAAGGGATACGAGTCTCTGCTGTTTATGGTGGAATGAGTAAGCTTGAGCAGTTCAAGGAACTTAAGGCAGGTTGTGACATTGTTATTGCTACTCCTGGAAGATTAATTGACATGTTAAAGATGAAGGCCTTGAACATGTCGAGAGCAACTTACTTGGTACTTGACGAGGCTGATCGGATGTTTGACCTTGGATTTGAACCACAAGTAAGGTCAATTGTTGGACAGATTCGGCCAGATCGGCAAACCTTATTGTTTTCAGCTACAATGCCCCGCAAAGTTGAGAAGTTAGCTAGAGAGATCCTTACTGATCCTGTAAGAGTTACTGTGGGGGAGGTGGGGATGGCAAATGAGGATATTACTCAGGTTGTTCAGGTTATTCCTTCTGATGCTGAGAAGATGCCTTGGCTTCTTGAAAAGCTTCCGGCAATGATTGACGAGGGTGATGTTCTAGTTTTTGCTTCAAAGAAAGCAACCGTGGATGACATTGAATCACAACTGGCTCAGAAGGGGTTTAAAGTAGCAGCTCTTCATGGTGACAAGGAACAAGCTTCTCGTATGGAGATCTTGCAGAAGTTTAAGTCTGGTGTATATCATGTTCTTATTGCAACTGATGTTGCTGCTCGTGGCCTTGACATCAAGTCAATTAAGTCAGTTGTAAACTTTGATATTGCAAAGGACATGGACATGCATGTTCACCGAATTGGTAGAACTGGTCGCGCTGGTGACAAGGATGGGATAGCGTACACTCTCATAACTCAAAAAGAGGCACGGTTTGCAGGTGAATTAGTCAACAGTTTAATTGCTGCTGGTCAGAATGTCTCCACGGAACTTATGGATCTTGCCATGAAGGTAATTATACTCGATAATTACTTTTTCAAGTTTGAGGCCTTAAAATGTCATTTATTGACATGTTTAGAATCTTTAAGTGATGCAATGTTGTAGGTACTGAGATTTTAGTGTCCCAATTGCATGATCTGGCTTATGTTTATTGGATAACGATCATCTGTAATATGTGGAAAACAGATGTTCAGTTCATTCCTAAAATTATTTAAGGAATCAAATAAATACAACTACATAGACAACTTGGCACACAACTTGGTGCCATTATATGAGAAATGAGAAGGTATTAGCTATAATATATGTGTAGAATTTAAAAGTTGCTCATTTGAAAAGGTCTCATTTTGGATTTTTCTTGTTGGCTTTACTCGTGGTTTCTTCTTATTTATCTTTCTTGGTGTGGCTATTTCTGTTTTATTCTATAATTAGCTTACTATACTGTAGTATTATTGTAATTTTCTTCCACTATTTTCTCATAGACCAAATTATGAATGATATTATTAAATATAATTGATCTGCGTGTGCCACAATCATTAAGTGACATTTACCATGTAAATCATTAGGATGGGAGATTCAGGTCCAAGCGTGATGCAAGAAAAGGAGGTATGCTTTCTCTATTTTGCATTAAAGAGCTTGATAGTTATAACTCTTTCTATGTGCTTATAGCTTGTTTCTTTATCTTAAAGTTAGCAACACCTGCTAGTGAATGCTTTTGGAGTTTACTTTAGCATGGAAACCTTTTTTCCTTAATACAATGTGAGAGATGATCTTTACATCATTTTTGTCCATTAAATTTCATTGCAAAGTACCCTGCCAAGAATTTTTTCTTGTCTGTTTGTGAAGCTCTTCTTTCCCCCTCTGGATTTGTAATATCTTCTGTGAGGTGTTTTTCATAAAGTGTAATGCCGTATGCAGGTGGAAAGAAGGGTAAAGGAAGGGGTGGGAGTGGTCGTGGTGTGCGTGGGGTGGATTTTGGTCTTGGTATCGGATACAATCCAGAGTCCAATACTACCTCATCTCCTGCTGCTTCTAGTAGATCTGCTGCTGTTAATTCGCTGAGGACAGGAGTGATGGCACAATTCAAGAACAACTTCGTTGCTGCTTCATCAAACTCTCAAAGTCATGGCGTCAGTAATAGACGAGCATTGAGTGGATTTGTCTCTGGTGGGTCAATTGGTGGAGATATAAATCGAAGCCAGACAACTAGTATGCTATCTGGATTTGTGTCTGCAGGTTCTCTGGGTGGAGACTCAAATACAAGTCAGCCATCCAATCAGAATTCTTCCAGAAACACAAGTCAGAAGCACATGGAAAGGTTAGGTTTTCTGCTGACTATCTCTGTTTCCTTTAGCAGTGCTCTTGTTAAAATGATGCAAATTGTCGTTCTGACTTTGTTTGACGTTTCTTTTTGGCTTTTCCAGTTCGAAAGATAGGAGTAGAGAAAGGAGGAGGCCCTCTGGTTGGGACCGTTAGTGTTTATAAAGATCACTGAAAGTTGCCTTACTGTGACGAGGACTTATGTATTCTATGACGCAACTTGTAATGATATCATGCGGTTATTTATGCTTTAAGAGCTTCTTGAAATGGCTTTTATTTTTCAAGCATCTTTTCTTAGTTGTTATAAGATAGCTTCATTTTGTTGTAATAGTTGTGAGCTTGGATTTTGACAGGAATGTTCATAAAAATTACAAGATAGATGTATAGTCGATGGAGTTTGGCAAACAATTGTTCCACTGGTGAATATTGCTTGAGAAATGAGGGGAATTGTTCGTATTTATTCTCACTGACCTTGTAGACCTCGTAATTGAAATATGTGTAGTGTTGAAGCTACTTCTTGTCTGCTGTCTCGAACAGGAGTGCCATCTTTCAAGACTCGTGTTCATCTTCTAGCTAAGTTCTGAGCATTGATGCTCATCTCAAGATAGGGGAGTGGGTTGATGATATCAACCCTAAGGCTAACTTTAGGTTCATCGAATATGAGTTGCATTTGCAGTCTTCCATTATGTTTGGCTATTTGTAGCTGTTGCATAAGCTTGTAATACGCAAAGCATTGCTTATTTGATATAAACTTTTTGTTTAAAGCATTTACAAGGATTTGTGATCCGGAGATCATGGATTCACGATCAGTAAACATTAAGCAGTTTATGCCTTAGGACATTGAACCACTTTGAAGTTCTGTGCAACTTCCCTCCGACGACTTGCAATTGGGCATATTTCCAGGCAAGGCTCTTTGAAGGCGACATCATCTTCAGGCAATGGAGGAAGGACCCCAAACTTGAACTGTCAGATTAGAGGAAACGTCATGGCTTGATCGGAGCAAGCTCGATTACATTTACTGAAGGGTAAAATGATGTTATGGTTGATAGTAAGGAAGGAAGAAGATTTTCTGGTGAAAGGGCGACGTAATCTTTGCATATATTTTCAGTTTTTGATGTTAAAATAAGGAAAAACAAGCCTGTATAATAACTCCGTTTCAGCACATGAAATTTTCTGTACCATTATCGGTGTTCTAACTCTGTTCTGATCAATTTTGTGTTCACGAAATTTGGTAGAAAGAAATTAGTTTATGAGAATAGAAGGTCTGTCCCGTTTCAGTGGGTGTCAAAAACAATAGTGACTAACATTCTACCTGGCAACTGTAATCGTTGAAATTAGGCTCCATCAGCAAAGGTACTCCCATGTAATCCTTGAAAAAGGTCTAGAGTAGAGAGCAATAACATAAAGTTGGATGATATGTAAAACTAAAAGCCTTGACGAAGTTCAAATAGTTCAGTACTTGGCCATTTACCTGCGTTGGAAATTTACAGGTATTCACACAAACCCCGACACATTTGCTTTCTTCTAAATACTTGCATCTTTCAACAAAAACCTGCACTCGTTGCTAGTTAAACAAGACATATTATTACTAGTTTCTGGTAAGATAATCAAGGTTGAAGACACATTACCCCACTCCCCCAGGAGGTCCCATCAGGAAGATCAATAGAATTAACTGTACATGTCCCCATAAGCCATTGACAAGTCACTGCCGTCACTCTCGCTAAAGAACACAATAAGTTGGATCAACTCATTAGGTCAACACGTAATCTGAAGCATGAAAGGAGACATAACACTCACCAACCATAATGGCAGCTATTTTGCCTCCTGCCAAAGGTGATATAAGCAGTTTGAACAAATCCAAAAGAAGCGGAGGAAACAGGGACCTTAATATTCTAACCTGTGCCAAGTAATAATACGCACATTATGAATCTGCAATATGAATTTATCTGAACATAATGAGTAAGAAATTTCTGCTGTACCGCTGAGTCTCTGGTGTCAGAGTTCGTTCTTCCAGTTAACATTAGACGGTTGGCCACATCAATCAACCCGTCATACCCAGGCTTCTCGGAATCCCAACCAACCTCCTGTCATCATTCCCCTTTTAGTACAACATAAACCCAACAACTTAGGAACATGTTATCTTTCTAAAATGTCTGACCTTGGCCATTTTGTTACGAAACAAAGCTAGGAACAAGTTGTCCAACAACTGGAGCTTGTATTCAGCTTTAACCTACAGATTGCAGTGCTCATAAATCCAAGAGGAAGAGCAGAAATTAAGAAAAGAAAAGACACGAACCGGTTCGGATCGAAGCGAGGAGCAGGAGACTTGGGAGTTATGTTTGTGGAGCACATGTTCGCGAGGGCTTGAAGAGACAGAAAAGAGTGGACGATAAAGAGCCACCATTGCCTTCGTTTGCAACTACTTTTTGGTCGTTTACTGGAGTGAAGAAATAAATAAATAAAATCAAAATATGCCAAAGAACAGCTAATAGCTTACGACGTCGTTTTCCAAAATCTCAGCCAAGTAAAACCCTGTGGCTCAGGGTGATGGAGGCATAAAATAGCAACAATGATGCAGTCTCGGCGATTCGCGACGAACCCCAACCGTCTGATCTCCGCCGGATCATGGCTACTCAGGCAGCTGTGTACGATTGCGGAGGTGGCGTTGGAGACAACAGCTCGTCGGGAAGCGTCCAGGAGGTTGTACAAGAGGTTGTCGGAGCTAGCGGCGACGGGAGGTTCCGTTAGGAAGACTCTGAATGAATATGTAATGGAAGGAAACCCTATAGTGAAATCAGAGCTAGTTAGTTGCATTAAAGAGTTGCGCAAGTATCACAAGTTTCAACACGCACTTGAGGTCTGTTCCCTGTTTCTCATTCATTTCCAATGTTATTGTTTTAGTCTTCAACTCCATTACTTACTATACTCATATGATATGCTATGGAGATAATTGAGTGGATGGAGAAGAGGAAATTGAGTATCTCACATGCAGATTGCGCCACTCGTCTGGATCTTATAGGAAAAATCAAAGGAATAGCTGCAGCTGAGAATTACTTCAGCAGCCTCTCACCGTCTGCAAAGAATCAGATGACTTACGGTGCTCTTCTGAATTGTTATTGTAGAGAACTTATGCTTAACAAGGCACTGGATACTTTTCAAAAAATGGATGAATTGAAACTAATTGCCAGTTCTTTACCTTATAACAATCTTATGTCGTTATATATGAGATTGGGTCATCCTGAGAAGATTCCTACCTTAGTAGCGGAAATGAAGCAGAGGAAAATCCCCCTTGTCACTTTCACGTACAATACCTGGATGCAGAGCTGTGGAGCCTTAAATGATTTTGAGGGGGTAGACAAAGTGCTGAATGAGATGAAAGAAGGTAATAAAGGCAATTGTGATTGGACATCTTATGCTAACATGGCTTCAATCTATGTGAAGGCTGGATTTTTTGATAAAGCTGAATCAACTCTGAAAGAGCTAGAGGCTGCAATGAACACTCGCATTCGGGATCCTTACCACTTTCTGATTAGCTTATATGCTGGTACTTCCAACCTTGGCGAGGTAAAGCGAATCTGGAATTCCCTAAAATCTTCTTTCACTACTACAACCAACATGAGTTATCTTGTGATGTTTCATGCTCTTGCAATCTTAAAAGATGTAGAGGGTATCAGAAAATGCTTCTGGGAGTGGGAGTCCAAGTGCACTTATTATGATATGAGGCTGCCAACTGTCCTTATAAGAGTCTATTTGGAGCAAGACATGTCCGATGAAGCTATAAATCTCTTTAATGACGCTCTTAAGAAGACGAAAGGACATTTCTTTAAGGCTCGGGAGTTATTTATGGTTTACTTTTTGAAGAACAGTCAGTTGGATACAGCTTTGGATCACCTAAACAAAGCTTTCTCTGAAGCTAAGGAGTCTGAATGGCAGCCCAAACAGGAGACAGTAAATAGTTTCTTTCACCATTTTCAGGAAGAGAAAGACGTTGAGGGCGCTGAGAGATTCTCCAAGGTTTTGAAACATCATAATTGTCTGGACTCCAATGCTTACAATTCGTGGCTTAAAACATACATAGCTGCTGGCAAGTTGGCTCCTGAAATGCGCCAGCTGTTGGAGGAAGATGGCATTGAAATTAGCCCTGATCTTGAGAACTTGCTTGAAGAGGTATGCCCCTCGTAGATTTTAGCCATTCGTATAGGTGACCAGCTTTGATTACGCAAAGAGCACTATTTGTCATCTGGCTGATATTAACAACATTTATCGCCATTGTCAATTTGTGGGCAATCTGTGGTAGAAAAGTGTGTCCACTTTGAAGTACTTCTAACGTTTTCAAGTTATAGGGGGGCAGCAAATTATGTTTTCCATTCTTTTTCACGCTGTAATTTGATCGAGTAATTAGTTCTGTTAGAAAATTTTGAACTTGCTGTTTGCAAATGAGGTTTACTTAGATTACAAACTGTTGGTTTAATGCTTAATTTGCTTGTCTACACTTTTGAGATTAGGTCATCCGGAGAGAGTTCAAACCACTGTGAATGAAATGAGACGGAGGAATATCTCTCCTTGTATACTGACACATAACTTATTATTCATAGCTATGGAGGCTTAAAAGATATTGGAGTAGAGAGTTGCTTAATTAAGAGACGAAAAGGTTCATATTGTAGGTTGACTTAGCTCCACTTACAAGTGAAATCGAAGAAGACCCACTTATCGAGATTAGAAATCTTATAGCATAATTTAATGCATTCTACTTCAGGTAGTTAGAATACTAAGAAAAAATGAAATCGCAATGGTTGCAATGGAGCAATTACCAATTCATATTTCATGTGTAAGATCGGATTTGGGAG